>CM024528.1:22035443-22184603 GCA_014182385.1 Eucalyptus viminalis | reverse complement strand
TCTAGCCATGGACGACGAGAATTTTTCAATTTGGTGGAATCACCCACATTTAACCACACATCTTAGTCGAACTGACCTATTTTTGATTTCTAATTGATCTTTACTGTGCTGAATGGATCTCTGCAGATGTGCATAGCCGAGTAATCGATTCCTGGTTGAATTCTCAAGTCTATTGCGTTAAAATTCCTTAATGACTTCCCCGGATAGTCTAGTTATCTCGGAATGATCAACTCGGAATAGCACTATAGGCGTGTTGATGAAAAGCGGTCGCTCCTTCAATGTCGTGGTGTTGCGAGACTACTTTGACCAATGGAATGGTCTTGGTGCGTAGAACTTGCTTTTTTCGATCCACAATCTGAACCGAGCTCTCAACGTATGACACTCTGTCATCCACGTCCAATTCTTCAAAATTAAGCACGTAGGTTGGGTCAAGCTCGTACTTCCTCAACATTGACACATGAAAGATGTCATACACTTGCGCTAGTCTCGGCAGTAATGCAAGATGATACGCTAGGATCCCAATTCTCTCTAGAATCTCAAAGCTGACCTACGTACCGGACTCGCCACTTTTTGCCAAAGTGCAAAGTTCCCTTCATTGGTGACACTTTCATAAAAATGTGATCACAAACTTGGAATTCCAAAAGCCTCTGGCACTTATCTATGTAGCTTTTCTGGCAGCTCTCAGTGCAACTACATCCACTGACTACTGAACCAACTCTGGGCCTGTGATATTTCTCTCCCTGACTTCCTCCCAACTAACTAGCGTTCTGCACGCTTTGCCATACAATGCTTCAAAAAGAGCCATCCGAATGTTATGCTGATAGTTGTTGTTGTAGGCAAACTCAACCAAATGAAGTTGTTCCTCCCAGCTTCCCTTGAAGTTCAACACGCAAGCTCGCAACATGTCTTCGAGAGTATGGATTGTCCTCTCAGACTGGCCATCCGTCTAAGGATGATATGCCATACTGAACTGCAGCTTCGTACCTAAAGCAGCCTGCAAACTCTTCTAAAATACAGCTGTGAATCTCGGGTCTTGGTCTGAAGTAATTGTTACCGGCACTCCATGCAGATGAACGATCTGATGCACATACAGTTTTGCACGCTTGTCCAAACTTGAGGTCCTTTCGCATTGCAATGAAGTGAGCTAACTTTGTCAGTCTGTCGACCACTACCCAAATGGAATCATTACCTCTCTGACTTTTCGGTAAACCGGTCACGAAATCCATCGTGATGTTCTCCCATTTCCACTCTAGGATCTCGAGAGGTTGTAGAAGTCCTCCCAGCTTACAATGCTGAGCCTTGACTTGCTAACACGTCAAACACTTGGTGACATGCTTGGCGATGTCTGCCTTCATAATAGACCACCAATAGTGTTGACGCAGATTTTGATACATCTTGGTACTGCTAGGATGAATGCTGTAACTACTACGATGAGCTTATGATAAGATCTCCTCTCTAAGCTTTGCATCATCAGGTACACACAATCGTCCTCAGAACTACATTGTTTCATCCTCAAAAATCTGAAACTCAACTTTTCTCTTATTAGTGTCCTATTGTAGAATCTTATGAACATCAAGGTCTGTCGGCTGAAGTAATTTGATCTTGATTTGAACATCCGTCTCAATTCTAAGGGTGGCCATAAGATTCGAAATGTGGCCTACCTCAAACTTGAAAACTGAATTTCTAGCTCTCTCGATTAAATTCCACTCCTTAACCAGCATATGAGCGACTAAAGACTTTCGACTTAAAGCGTCGGTGACCTTATTCACCTTCCCGGGGTGATATAGGATATCACAAGCGTAGTCCTTCAAAAGTTCCATCCATTGGCGCTGACTCATATTCAATTCCTTCTGAGAGAATAAATACTTGAGACTTTGATGGTCAGTGAAGATTTTGAATCTTTCTCCACACAAATAATGTTTCCAAATCTTCAGAGTGAAAATAATTGCTGCAAGTTCTAAGTCATGCGTCGGGTAGTTCTGTTCATGAGGTCTCAACTGACGGGGGGCGTAAGCAACAACCCTACCATGTTGCATCAGCACGCAACCTAGTCCTCTGAACGACGCATCCCTGTAGATCTCATATCCTCTAGGGCCAGATGGAATGGTCAACACAGGTGTGGTAGTCACCTTTTGCTTAAGCTCCTAAAAACTACGCTTGCACTTGTCTGTCCACACAAACTTTTCTTCTTTCTTCAAGAATCGAGTCAATGGCGACACTAATGCTAAAAACCCTTCCACGAACTGTCTGTAGTAACCTGCCAAACCTACAAAACTTCTTATCTATATCACGGTAGTCAGTCTTCGCCAGTTGATCACTGCTTCAATCTTGGACGGGTCCATGGAGATTCCTTCGCCTAAAATCACGTGACTTAAGAATCTTACACGAGTTAACCAAAACTCGCACTTGTTGAACTTAGCATACAACTGATGAATTCTCAAGGTCTGGAGCACTAATCTCAAATGACTCTCGTGCTCCTCAACACTCCTTGAATACACTAGAATATCATCGATGAATATGATCACGAACTGATCTAGATATTCTTTGAATATTCGGTTCATCGAGATCCATAAAAGTAAATGGAGCATTCGTCAACCCGAATGGCATTACAGTAAATTCATAATGGCCGTATCAAGTACGAAATGCTGACTTTGGAATGTCCTCCTTCCTGATCCTTAGCTAATGATATCCTGTCCTCAAGTTGATCTTAGAAACTATTGACACTCCTTGCAGCTGATCAAACAAGTCATCGATCCTTAGGAGTGGATACTTGTTCTTGATCGTCACCTGATTGAGTTGGTGATAGTCGATGCACAAACGCAACGAACCATCCTTCTTCTTTACAAATAGAACTAGTGCTCCCCAAGGTGATGCACTGGGACGTATAAATCCTTTATCTAATAATTCTTGCATCTGCACCTTCAGATCCTTCAACTCCGATATCGCCATCCGGTAAGGAGCCTTAGAAATTGACTCTGTCCCGGGTGCTAACTCAATCACAAACTCGATTTCTCTCTCTGGTGGCAATCCTGGCAATTCCTTCGGAAATATGTCTGGAAATTCTTGCACTACCAAAATATCTTCGATCTTCAGCTCTTCCACTGTCGTATCCACGACGGTCGCCAGGTAACTCTAACAACCCTCATCCAACAAACAGGCTGCTTCAAGTGACGAGATCAATGTAATTGAGGGTCTTCATCGACTTCCAACAAACTTGAAACTTCCACCCTTTAACGGGTTAAACTGAATCACTTTACGATAACAGTCCATTTTAGCCTGTTGCTTGGTGAGCCGGTCCATGCCAATTATCAAATCAAAGTGATACATGGCTAGGACTAACAAGTCTATTTTCCTCTCTCGCTCACCAATCGCTAACTTGCAACCATAACAGCCCAATGCAGGCAACACCTTATCCTTTAACGGTGTAGATATGCTAACCACTAACTCTAGCAACTCAAGACTTAATCCTATCAGCTTAACATATTGCTCAGCAATAAAAGAATGAGTTGCATCAGGGTCGAATAAAGCATAAGCGGCATGATTGTTCAGTGAAACCGTACCTATGATCATATTAGACGCATTCTCAACCTAACCTCTAGTGATGGCATAAATTGTTCCTTATGTCGGGGGTCTGATCTGTGCACCCTGCGGTGCGTTCTGCAGCGCATAACCTCTGATCTAACCCATTGGTGGCAGCAGCAGCAACTGTTGTGGTCTAACCTACCTTTTGGGACAGTTCCTAGCTACGTGACCTGACTGGCCACAACCAAAACAAGTACCTGGCCTAGATTGGCATGGGGCTGATCCATGTCGCCTTCCACACAAGCGACACACCATTCTGGCTAGGCCTTGCCGTTCCAATTCCATCTTCCTGTTGGGTAGGACTTAAAATCTTCCTTTGATCATGGGCCTCTTCCCATGTCGGATCCCTTCTCTGTGCGAACTGAACCTTGATCTAGACGAGGCGGCTTGTTCGTTCAGACTTCTCTCTAACAGTTGGGCTCAATTGTACACCTGACGATAGTCCTTCAAATCAAATCACACCGGCGATTGCTTCAACTCTAGCCGAAGGTCATTACTGAACCTTCGAGTTTTATCCTCTGGATCCTCAATCAACCTCAGAGCATACTGAGAAAGCTCCGCAAACTTGACCTCGTACTGGTCAACAATCATGGTCCCTTGGCGGAGACGCTGGAATTCTTCCATTTTTTATTCTCGGGCGCTTCTTGAAATGTATTTATCATTGAACGCTCTGAGGAAAGCGTCCCACAATGGGACTGCTCCTCCTGAGAATACGGTATCTCTGGCAGCTCTCCATTAGGTATTGGCATTACCCTGTAGTTGATATACTACTAGGACAACTTTCTCCTCCTCATTGCACCTCATAAGTGCAAAAGCTTTATCTAAATCATGTATCCAAAGGGATGCGGTCTCTAGATCTCTAGTACCAGTGAACCTCGGCGGGTTTAGCTTCAGGAATTGTTCCACCAACTTGTGGATCGGTCTCTCTATCCACAACTATGTTCCCAGCTGGAACCTTGGCAGGTGTTGGCGACAGGTGTGGCAGCAACAGCAACATTGGCAGCTGCAATGTCGGCGGTAAAGGCGGCAATTTGATTTTGGGCCTGTTGCCTCATCGCATCTAGTGCTTACGTGATCCCGATAGTTCCTGGATCACCAAGGGCTGCTACCCTAGCACCAATAGGAGGTAGTGCTACTCCACTTGTGCTAACATGTGTTGGCGCTCTACCACGGCCTCCTCGGGTACCAACCCTGGTCGACATCCTACCCTGAGTCACAGAACCGATGGTCCTCTTCCCAGGAGTCCTTTACTCCTGATCACTCACTCTAAAGATTCTTTAAAAGAAGCCTACTTCCAATTCCTCATAGAATTAGAAGCTGAGTGATCCACTCAAACAAACAATTTTCTACCAATCAGCTATCACAAACATGCACGAGCATGAAATAAAAGTCTTTCCTACTAACTATCCCATAGACCAATGCACCTTATCACTCCAATCCCTAACTAGGCTCTAATACCATTAAACAGGGATGTCACGTCACGATCCTCCTAGCACGTGCCCATCCCTCCACGGTCAATTAAATAGCGATGTCCCAGGATGCGTTGCTGACCCATTCATTTTAATACGCATGTGGAAGCAAATAAATAATCTCTAGACAACAATAAGATGGGATAGAAAAGTTGGCCATAATTTTTCGAACTGAAAATCACAACACGTTTATATATATATATCAAGCCGTGTCATTACAAAATGAGTCTATAAAACAAGGTCTGCAAAACAGGGGGGTTTATAAAACTACAGATCATTTTCCTCCACCTCCTCACTAACATTCGAGCCTTCCTCTAAGTACACCAGAGTTCTTGGGTCTTCAAGATTCGGGTCCATCAGGGGGATTTGCTGTGCCTTTCCCAAAAACAACCTCCAATACATACACAGGTATCTCCAACTCCGATATGGGACATTCTCTCTGTCCATGCCGCTCATGACGGTACTGTGATCTATATCGATGGGGTATTGTGGCACCCCCGAACGGCCCCCGATCCGTTAGGGTCGCCACAGTTCGATTTACTTTCACTTGTCCTGATAATATATCACTCTGATACCATAAAGTTATAATAGGTCCATAAGTCCTGGGGGTTTATATCATTTAGATCGGTCCCTGTGCAGTTTATATAGCGGAAGCAAAATCCAACATCTCCCCATTCCAAATTCAGAAACAATGCACACCAACTAAAACTTTTATAAGATAAAGCCGAACACTTTTATTTACATAAGCTTGATAGACATCATCAGTCGGTACACCAAAATTTGCCGTGGTTTTCTATACCCGGCTACATACTTAAAAGATAACAGACACCCTTTTTCTTTTCTTTCCAAACAGTCATATACATAAGTCTATCAGTCAGTGTCGGCGGTCCAAAAATGCTTCATCTGCTAACCGTCACTCTCAGTCACACCCAACCCGGTCCGTCAGTTGGCGGCAGCGGCAACATCCCCAGCATGATCCCATCACAACGGACATGCACAGACAGAAACTCCTGAATGACTAGGCCAGCGAGCGAACCAATGTCATACAAGACCAGTACCCATAGTCGAACAAAGACTAACCCTCGTATCTCGAGGTGATGATGCTCTGAACACTTACACTCAAGATCGACCGGTATACCATAGAATGTGCCGGGGGTGACTGGTAGCAGAGGCATATCTCCTAGTCTAAAATGTTAGTCCCCAAACGGGGTTAGTACAACCACTCAGCAGTAAAAGATTCATTAAGCTATATCACGCAATACCATCAATATCCAGATTCATGCAAGATAGACAAAAAGAAAAAACAAGTAGTCAAAGGATAAGCATGCATCAAAATCATGAAATTCTTCAATGCAATGGCAAATGCAGTTTCAAAGGATCAAAATGCATCATGTCTAGTTACACAAGTCCCGATCATAGGGCCAAACTGTAATGACATGTCCCATTCCACGCCATACAATTTAATCTCATAACCAGACCACACTCACACTTAATATAATCATAAGATTTAATCATTCAAACGGTTTTATCCCCCTAGAGGACCAGTGTTTGCGTCCTGGGATTCCGCACCCAACCCTAGCATCGAGGAAGCCTCCGGCATTCAACCACCTAGGGCCACTGGGAATCCAGAGCATATCACATCTCTAGGCATCTCACACCCCACCTAGCATCACGAGGAAACCTCCAAGGGTTTTTCCATGAAAATGGTTACCCCAACCCTTCGGATTTACGTACCAACAAGCATACAACCGGGCATCCTGAAGCTCCCAGGGAAAAACCTCCGGCATTCAGCCACTTAGGGCCTCTGGGCACCCACAAGGCATTGACTCATTCAATCCTTTGGGCATCCCGACTCCCGGGGCATCGTTGACCCGAGGGTCCAACGGCAACAATTATCATCTTAATTTTCAAAAGCATGTTCAATGCTATGACATTGGAAATCACATGAGTTTCAATGATATCTTTGGTGTTGAATGATATGCCGAATGCCAAAATCTGTCACGTCCAATAATAACTCAAAATGCATTCACCTTTTGGAAACCAGTTGAGCAAATTCGGAGTAAAACAGTTCAAAAACCAGAATGCACAGTTTTAATGAAAATTTCGGAATAACCCCTAAATGAACTCAGAAAATTCTGAAAATTTGATATGTTATAAAAAAATACCTAAAGGAAATTTTTTTATGAAGGACACTAAGTCAGATTCGTTGTGTATAAAGAGTAATAGTTTGTTGTTTCCTTCAAAATTCTGCAGTAACTTTCAGATTCAGTACCTACAGAAGAAAATTCGTTTCACCAACTAAATCTTGTCCGCTTGTTCCCAAATTTTGATATGTTATTCCTAAGGATGTTTCCTACAACTTTAATTAAGGGTTCTAAGTCCAATTTTATCTATAAAATTACAGAAAATTCACGGAATCATCACAGGTCAAGCTGTTCTCTACAAAACAGTGTACTGATTTCAATAGATTCACTTCTATCTTCATGTTTTTACATTCATATGGCTATATCTAGATGTCTAACTCAATCTAATGGGTGTTCTATTATGTAAAATTATTGCTTTCCTTATCTTCATCATTATAAATCAGAGCGACACAATTAAAAAGACTTTCTATCTAAATTTCTCTAAAACAGAATCGGTAATACAGTTTTCTTCATTTCTAGTTCAATCAAACCATTTGTTTCTCTACCAATCTATCTTACAATACTTCAAGACTCTTCCACAGCATCTAAGATTACTTTCAATAGGTTTTTCTCAACAAGGAAACCTCCACAGCTCGGCTCAAAGCATATATTCATCCATAAACTCACTCATCTTAACATACACCTCATTTCTTCACTGGGCAAAACATCACTTCACTTTGCTCAATCAAAATAGCCAACTTTCACTAAATTTTCGAGACATGCAAGGCTCAAAAGCAACATGCAATGACTTCTAACTTCAATCTAGTACTCATCAAGCTCAATCCAACACAGCACAGCAACAATACATTTAATCCTCCACAGAAAAGCACTCAATCTTCATCTCAATCATCCAAAAATTCACATACAGCTCCCAATTCTACATTTTCTCTCATCTACTAGCATTTCACCAGAAATCTTGCAGCATGCAAAGACATAGATCAATGAACTTCCACTTGCCTCAAGCTCTTCTACTCGGTTGCAAACAAAAACAAGGGCTCGGGGGGTCGCGGCTTGGCTTAATAGCGACGAAGACCGGCGGCGTTGACGGCGGCAACTCGATCACGGGCACGGGCGGAAGGTGGCCTTCCTTCTCTGCCCTCGCTTGCTCGGACCTCTCACTGCTCACTCTCGCTCGAACTCTCTCTCTCTCACTTGCTCAATTCCGAATGCTTTTGTTTCTTTGATTAATTGATTAGTGAACTTTTGCATGCAGGTTAATAGGTGGCTTCAAGGGAGAGAGAAAAATGGAGGGTGGCTGAGGCAGCAATGGGCAAGTGGAGAATGGCGCGTCTCCCTTGTCCGGTCCCCCCCCCCTTTTTGGTCGACAATCAAGGGCTTCATGGGCTACTTGGGCCTTAAAATTGTGGCCAAAAGATCCAAATTAAATGGCCCATAATCTTCAGATATAAGCCCATAATTTATGCACAAATATGAAGCATTTTGTTTTCCAAAGGAAATCAATTTATATTCCCATAATCAATTTGCTTCATGTACAAGTGCATAACCGAAGTTCTTGCGTGGAGAAAGGATTCAGTCAAGCGACATGATGGCAAAAAATCGCATGAAGAAAAGACATAGGTGATCCTTATGTTCGGTCCAACTCCTCAAAATTTTATCCTTAAATTCAGCATGCATGTTCCTCTTGTATGACCGAATTCCATCCCTTTGGTTCTAAAAATAAAATAAAATAAAAAAATATCAGTCGATCAAAGTCCAAAGATTTTCTCTTGTTGCACAGTTGATCGGTCCATTGCTAAACATATCATATCAATCCAATAAATAAACAAATACGAATCAATGCCCGTAAATGACATTAATGCCACGGTTCGATGATACTTCCATCGATTGGTCATGACTATCATATACTCGAGGATTGTTGAAATTCTTGGATGCCACAGGTATCTTGTAAGGTAGAGCCTCATCCACCTAGACCACAGACTTCACGAGCTCATAGACCAGACCCCTAGGGTGCCCATGAATTGGAATATACACTACTTGTTTTGTGATCTTCTTCGGTTGACCAAAACGCTCGAGAGGAGCTACCATCTATGGATCGGAAATGTTATCCCGCAACGAGGTGAGACAACGTCTCAGTGAGTTCACCCCCTAAGACCCAACTAGGAAGGAAGTACTCCCCAAAGGCTGCCTAAGCATAAACACGAGTTGGAGGACTTACCTTTGCTTGAGTTCCTTCCTGCAAATCAGCACAATTCACAAATTCATGGAATCACATCAACAAATCAATTCAAATCATTAAATGTGATCGAATTATCAATCAATCGACCTAATTGATTCCATGTCATCAGGACCATCACACGGTCATTTCAATTACTCGCTCCAACTATTAAATACGGCCCAACGGGCACGACCTACTAAATGTTCAACGGTGAATTACGGCCCAATAGGCATAGCCATACTTCGGTAGTTAATTATGGCCCAATGGGCGTAGCCATATTTCGGCGATTAATTACAGCCCAATGGGCACAACCATACTTCGGCGGTTTTCTTGATCTAACTCATAACATCACACGGTTATTCACCCACGACCAACGACATTGTACTTCACAATTAAATTCCTCAATTAACATAATATCTTGGCATATTTTCCTCGTGTTAAAAATACTCGATAAAAATAATCGTGTGTGGGTACACGTTCGACCTCAACCAAAAATATAATATCTTTACTTTCAGAACTCCCACCATTTAGTCAATGAAAACATTTTTAGCGCTGTAAACCGACACTCAGTTATTTTCTAATTAAATACAATTAAATACTGAAATTAATAAATTTTGGGATAAATACCCCAAAATTGCAAATCACACTCAATTTGCACAAAATAGTAGTCGATTAAATAAACCAATCACACTATTGCAATCAGAATAAAATTCTGGTCACCGACTATTCCAATCTAATTTCTGGAAGATATAGAAATAAATAAATAATTACGGAAATTAATTATTAAATGCAAATAAATAGGACTTAGGCTTGTAAAGCCTAATTAAAAGCCGAGATGGGTTCGGAAAATTCCCAAACCGCTCTAGATAAATACTAGAGCTTATCTAGGCTTTAATTACACTACTCTAACCACCTAACATGCAATAACGGTTAATTAAATTGTTAATCTATTCTAACTATCCACTAATCCATACTTAACTTAAACTAATCTACCCTTAAATGTCATTAATTACTAAGAAAGGATTATTGAGTTAAACTCACTTGATTAAAGATTTGCTCGGATCAAAACGACAGAGACACGGAGGAGGTCCACAAACTCCAATACGGGACAGCCAAGTGGGGTCGGGAAAGCCACCAAAATGGGCCAAATAGTGGCTGGAAAACTATGACACCCTGAACCCTTCGCAAGTCGTCACCAGCGCCGATGTTACACTTTATTACCTTTTCCTATCTTGTACTTAGAACAAGCTTCGTTAATCACAGGCATTTTTTTTTAAAGCGGTCCCAGCGCGACTCATAGCGGAAGCAAATTAAACATCACCATCTATCCCCCTACCAATCCATGATACCAATACACACCACTAATCACCATCATTTTATAAACAAGCCACGACACTTTATTTACATATATTTCAAGATGGGATTCCCTTCGGGTCGGTACAACAAAAGGAAAAGCTAGGACTCAGCCACGTCCAGCCTAAAACCTCAAAAAGAAACCCTCGACCCTCAACATCATACGAGCATAAACCCCTATCAAAAGTGTCGGCTATCTACATCAAAAAGATCCGGCTCCTACTCATCGCGCGCAGGTCTCACACCCAACCCGGTGCATCAGGCGGTGGCGGCGGCAACATCCCTCGCATAGCTCCATCCCGACGAACGTGCACAGAATACATCACTAGACAGCGTACTCGAATAAAAGTCAGTCTGGGAACAGAGGGACAGTCTATCTCAGCACACTCGACCTCTACATCGGACGGTAGACCATAAAACACACCACGCGTGACGGCAGGAAGCGGCATACTGCTAATCTGAAATGTTATCCCCAAAGGGGTGAGTACAACCACTCAGCGATAGGAAATCAATAACACTCACGTGCATCATACAAATCACACATGCATAATGTATAACTTACCTTGCAGCCATGCGCATACTATCATGCATCATCGTATCAATTCATGACATCATCATCATAGCATCATTTCATCATACATATCTTCGAGCCATATCATATCTCATCATCATTATTATTACCATGCATATCATCATGCATATCATATCATAAGTGATCATCCCTATTTCACATCACATATCATCATCATCATCATCATCATCATCATCATCATCATGCATATCATATCATGCATATCATATCATAGGTGATCATCCCTATTTCACATCACATATCATCATAATCATCATCATCATTATCATCATGCATATCATATCATGGGTGATCATCATATCACATCACATATCATCATCATCATCATCATGCATATCATCATGCATATATATATCATGGGTGATCATCATATCACATCACATATCATCATCATCATCATGCATATCATCATGCATATCATATCATGATTTAATTTTCAACTTTATATTTAAATTTGATCACCACATCACCCATTTCTCAATCATCAATTTCATCATCCCTTCGGGCAAAGACCTCCGACAGGGTTCCCGATTCCAGCCATCCCATGGCCATCGGGCTTCCGGCCCCCACAGTCAGCATCTAGCATCTCAACTAGCATCACGAGGCATTCCCTTCGGGTAGAAACCTCCGACAGGGCTTCCGGCCTTTACCCTTCTAGCCAGGCATCCCGCACCCAAATCTTGGCATCACGAGGCATTCCTTTCGGGCAGAAACCTCCGACAAGGCTTCCGGCCCCCCACATTCCGGGCATCCTGAATCTCCCAGGGAATTTCGGCAATGTATCTATACATTACGGCCATCATCCTCCACCACAACCACTTCCTCATTTACCATCATCCACATATACCATTTCTTTATCTCAATTTAACATGGCAGTTGGCATGGTATCAAAAAAATCACACTTGACATGGAATTCACACTTGCATCTCAATTCATATGTCATACACATGCCAAAACTTTATCCCATACACATCTCAATTCAATACATGTACAAGGACCATGTCATACGCATGCCAAGACTTTATCACATATACATTTCAATCCAATACATGTGCAAAGACCTCATCACACATATGCCATACAAGTAGAATTGAATCCATGGCCAAAATAAAAATCCATTTTATTTTATTATTATTTTATTATTATTTATTTATTTTATTATTTAATATCAATGAATTCCCAAAATTACAAAAATCCAAGAAATTATTAAACAACCCATAGGATGATATTTACTTGCAAAATTCATGGCCAATATGAATTTTTTTACCAAATTCCACAATTTTCCAAAACATCCTATGATTCTCGGATTTAAACCAAATGCACAGTTTCCGAATAAATTCAATTAAAATATCCATTCGGCCTCCAAAAATTACGAAATTTTACAGGGTGATAGCCAAGACATTTTCGCACACCTTTCATGAATAACTCCAAGCCAAATTATTTTTAGGTTATTTTACACGACCTCACGAAGCTTCTGGAACCACTACCGCATCGTCCAGAATACACATCTCCGAAATATTAAGATTTCACCCATCTATTCTCTTTATTTTCCTCTGAAATTTGGATATGTTATGTATCAAGGTGTTCTTGACAAGTTTCATGAAGAGATCTAGGTCAAATAACCAAATTATGGTCACCATTTAAGTCCATCAAGTCTCGGGTATCTCGGAACACATCACCAGAATCATCGTCTCCAAGATCTAGCCGATTTACTAGGCTATACTTGTTCATTTCTCTTCAAATGTGAGTATGTTGTATTTTAAGGTGTTACCTACAACTTTCATGAAGACATCGAAGTCATAGTTTCATCAAAAACTAACATGCAACCAAGAATCCAACAAGAGGTCAGTAAAAACTTCACAGATCTGAGGTCTCCGTATAACAAGGATTTAACCCCTCAAATATCCATCATTTTTCACGAAATGTCAGTATGTTATACTACAAGATGTCAGCTACAACTTCCATGAAGACATCGAAGCCAAAATCGGACTCCAAACACGCACGCAAACTCAAACAAGCTACTGACTCCCACAAACCGAACAAGAACAGTCACACGGCTTGAAAATAACCAACTCTTACCTCCGTTTTTCGCACAAATCACACCTAAAATCGAACATGCAACCACCAAAACAAACAAGCAAGAGAAGTTACGGACTCCACTTGCCTCTAGGATGAACAAACGACGGCGGACGGCGGACGGACACGGCGGCGACGGCGACTCCTTCCTTCCTCCTCCTCTCGGCCGCTCCTCCTCTCTCTCGCACACCTCTCTCTCTCTCACGATTTCTCTCTCTCGGCCAAATGAGCAAAGAACCGGCCACCCTCTCTCTCTCCTTCCCTCTTATACTCCCTAAAGCTCATGATTAGTAATGATTACTTTGCCTAAAAACCAACCAATGCATGCTCTTGCCCTTTGCCACTTGTCACATTGGATTTTTAAACTTGATTGGGCTTGGGCTTTGGAGTTGGGCCATCCGGCCACTCCTCCTTGGGCTGGTCGACAGCCTTCTTGGGCTCTAATGGGCCGACTAGCTTGGCCCACCAAGCTTTAGGCTAATGGGCCCAAGGCCCATTTCGAAAATTCAACCCCTTTTTCCTTCTTTTTTTTGAAATTCTTTTTATAAATATTTTTGAATTCCAAATTTTCATCTCGGCCAAAGTCTTGGGATACTCTTGTTCATTGAAATTTAAATCATATGGCCAAGCATAGATTATTAATCTATTAAATTTAAATTTCCACAATCACAAGCACAAATCATCAAATTAAAAAGACTAATGGCTAAAACATAAGCCATGGAAATTTAACACCTAATTAAAGACTTTAACACACCTTAAGGCTTGGCTTTGAATTTCTGGGATGCCACAAAAACCCACACTGTTCGGTTCTAGTTGGGGCCGAGAAAGGTGAAACCGGTGGTTGGTTGGGGCTGAAACAGCCTAGGAAGACCGACAGAGGCTGCAGTGGGGCTTCACAACGGCAAGTGTGTGACGTCCCAGGGCATCACGTACTAAGCACAAGTGGAATTATAATTATTATCATCGTCTTGCCTAACTTGAAACCTCCTTTAGATAATCTATAGTGTTTACCATTGAAGGTTAGCATGTATAACATGGATTATTTAAAATCTCAAGTTTATATTATGAGGTTATCTTGCAAACATTCTACCTTAAAAAATTCAAGTATTGGCCAAATCATTCATGCACATAAACAAGAACATGAGAAGCTTCATTTCTTTTATCATCATCAGGGCTTACAAAATTTATCAACCTGGACTCTTTCCATGTTCATCGCCTATATATACAACGTATACATAACAAAAGTAAGGCGTAACAAAAGCCAGGGATAAAGGGTGAGGGTATCTATTCCACAAGTTCTCACACCAGTCCACATCTAACAAAAACAAAAGTCAGTTAGCTTCTACATGATCAAAGGCGTCTAGGCGCCGTCCATACCCGCTCCAGGTCCTCCTGCTCTAAAGGGTAAAGGGCCAAATATCTCCCCTTCATGGTTGATAAACCATGCAACGAACATCATCGGTGTCAAGTCGGCTCTACCTTCATCCAGCCATAAAGTAGCCTCATATTTGGAGAAAATCATGTCAATGTTGGGATCATACATGTCATGAAGAGAAACATCAAGATGCACTACTGCCCCGTATCGAGCTACTGGTGGTACATCCATGCTATTAGTATGAAAATGTAAGGTATGAGCAAACAACCTTGCCCAGTAAAGAATGATAAAACTCTAACTTAAACAATCCACAGCCATCAATATTACAAGAGAATCATCAAACAATTTAGGATGCTAAAGGAAGTATATCACAAGCATAAACAATTGGATATTAACTCATTATGTATATGATCACCTTATGAGCATCCATTTCTATGCTTACCTTTCTCAAGCTCAATCTCGTATCAAGATGCAATGCAACAATAATAAATGGACTCACTCGCCAAATAGAATTATATTTAGTGAGCATATGATCCACCCTCGATCAATCACTAACCGGAATTCAACCGGCCCGATCGAGTCACTTCCGGAAGTTACCTCATCCGAACTTCCACAATATTTCTATCATGGGCATCTCACTGAGGCATCCTGGCATCACTCAACCAAGGTCCTCCCAAGACCACTCAGCAAGGGGCATTTCACTTCGAGGCATCTCAGTATCACACAACTAAGACATCCTTGATCACACATAAGGGCATCTCACTCCGAGGCATCTCAGTATCTCTCTACCGAGGCATCCAAGACCACTCAGCAAGGGCATCCCAAACTTCCGGGGGCATCACCGGTATCTCTGTACCGATGGGTTCATTCACTCACTTATGCACACGTTTCACACCACCACACCTTTCATTAATGCATTTATCGTATGCAAAAGAAAAGACTCCAAGGTATCTAACTATATATCTTACTCTCATGAACCTAGCACACATGCTTGTCCAAATTATAAGACAAAACCCATTACGACATGTCCCATTCCATGCTGAACAGATATTTACCCTATAATCAAGCACTATGCACCGCACTCATTGCACACGCATGATACTATATGCACTTATATCTCCAATGATATATGATACTTACTCTTACACCACTAACATCTATTAGGAGGTTACTAGACTTTATGTGTGTCATACAAGTCTAATATAAAAGACATAACATCTAATATATGTTCTCGGGTCCAGACATTTTACTAGCTAAATGAACAGTTTCGGTTTCGGACACAGAAGGTATATCAATTCCTGTCGAAATACTACGAAATTTTAGTATGTTATATTTGAGACATAGATTGACATTTTCTGTGAAGAAACTTAAGTCTAATTCTCACTGTATTAAGAGTAACAATTGCCATAATCTTTACTAGCACCCTGTATCGACGTCCAGAATCTTTATCTACAAAGAAATTTTTTTTACTAGCCAATTCTTCTCTATTTAATCTCCAATTTTGACACGTTTTTCCTTACGATGTGTTCTACAATTTTCATTAAGGATTCAATGTCCAATTCCAACTAGGTAAATACAGAAAATTCATATAATCCGTAAAGGTCAAATCATTTCTCACAAGAACAGTTTATTGGTTTTACTAACTTCACTTCTATCTCTACGTTTTATATATTCATATGGTTATAGCTACGTGTATAACTCGATCTTATGAATGTTCTATCATGTAGAATGGTTTCTTTCTTATTTCGATTCACATACATAAAGAAAATAAATACAAACAGAAGATTCCATAACTGTTTTCACCTAGAACAAAATAGGTATACACGATTTTTCTCACTCCTAACCCGACCAAAACATTTATTTTTCCACAAGTCTCTTCTACAACACTTCTTTACTTAATCACAGCAACTACAAGTACTTTCAGCAAGCTTTTCTTTAACAAATAGCCCATCCATAGCTCGGCTCGAAGTATAAACACATCCGTGAATTCACTCATCACAGTATACACCACATCCATCCACTCGGCATCCATTTCATCACTTCACTCAGCAAAGACAGCAGACTCACACTTGGATTTTGAAACATGCAAGCCTCAAAAGTAACATGCAATGGCTTCTACCTTCAATCTAACAATTCTAAACTCCTTCACTATTTGGTTAGATCCGCAAGCTTTCTTGACAAAACAATGGATAACTTTTAATTTAGA
This sequence comes from Eucalyptus viminalis, assembly GCA_014182385.1. Lineage (NCBI taxonomy): Eukaryota > Viridiplantae > Streptophyta > Magnoliopsida > Myrtales > Myrtaceae > Eucalyptus > Eucalyptus viminalis. The sequence goes on along the minus strand of CM024528.1, from coordinate 22,167,591 downwards.
GTTGTATCTTTCCTTACCTTGCTTCAGCTACTAAACAACACAAAGATGCTTCAAGATCAACACCAAAATCTCACATGCAAGAAAAAGAAATCGCTGGTTTGCTTCTGGTTTCACTGCTCGACCGCGAGAAAAACAGAAAGAAGAAGATGAAGATAGGTTTCTTGGTTTTTATATGGAGAGAGAGAGAGAGAGGGTTACGAAACTTAAGGGTGAAATAGGTCTACAAGGCTAATCCCTAGGCTAGACTAATGATGAAATTTGCTAATGATTATGTCTCTTGAGTTTGCATGTCTCAGTTTGTGGGAATGAAACCGTGGGTGTCAAGTCCAAGGAGAAACGAGAGAGAGAGAGAGACATGTCGTGGCCTCCAAGTTTGTTGTCTCAAATTCAATTTGCTTCTAATCCATGTCATTAGTCGGTTCATTAGTTTCTAATGTTTTTCAATTAATTTCCTTTTGTTTCTACTTGATTTCGATCCTTTTATGGTTATACAAAGTCATGACATAACATATCGACTAGTCAATGTTAGTCTATAAAGAATTCATCACAAAAATGCTAAAGTTAGAAATTGATATTAGCATTATAAACATTAATCAAGTTATCATAACTATAATCTATAAAATAAAATCATTCGGGCCTAAATATTCATCTCTAGCCCAACATGCTTAATCTATAACAATCCGGCCCATTAAACTAAATCTACAAATCTAATAATTTTGAACCTTGGCCCGCTTCAAGCCAAGTCCAAGCCCATAATCTCTCATTCGACTTTTCAAGTCCAATTCGTGTGGTCCACTTATTTCTCAAGCCCACACATTTTTCATGATCCATCGGGTTCACTTTCTAGCCCAATCTAAGTTCCTAATGATCTAATTACACTAATGAAGGTCGGTGAAATTTGGGATGTCACAAGGTGGGCAACCAGGCAGCTTCGACGATGACAAGGAAGGTCCGAACGGCTCGGGGGAAGACCTAGGCTCACGATTGAGGTGGAACGATGGCTAGGGGTGCATAGGTTCGGCGCGCAAGCGAGCAAGCAGCGAGCGGGCTCCGGTGGTGCAACGGTGCCATGTGGTGGTTCCGACGGGGCTGCTGGCTTGCTGGTTCGGTTCTCTGGAATTTTTCGAGGCTTCAACAGTTGGAATGGGGGCTAGTCGACGGTGGGAGGGAGAAGGAGGGTGTGACATCCTGAATTTCAGGTTTTTGTTTCGCTTTGATAAGTTGGGTTTTTCATCGACGCGCATATAGTCCTTTTCCCTGAGCTGATCACTTACGAGATAACTAGTCTATCAGGTAAAGCCGCTAAGGGATTTTAACATAATAGACTTGAGAATTCAACCAGGAATCGACTGCTCGACCATGCTAATCTACAAGGGTCATTACGGTACGGTCAAATTCGAGCAAAGATCAGAGATAGGTCGATTCGACAGAGGTATGTGATTAAGTGTGGGTGATTCCACATAATTGCAAAATTGTCGTTGAACGATACTAGATCGATTTTTCTATATTTTATGTACCCTATGTCCGTATTTGAAACCTCGAGATTTATATGACAACTAAGAGTCACCAACGTGTCAAAGATGCACTTTGTGGCTCGAAAACAATCAACCATAGGTCAATTTCACAAAAAGTTCCTAAAAGCTACCCGGTAGATTAGGACACGCTAAAATTATGCCAGATTAAAATTAACCGATAAATTGAACCTGATTTCGAAAATTGGAAGTTTTGTCATGTCACAAATCATTTTAGGAATGTCGACTCATCTTTCAATTTTTTTTTACAAACCGAGTTTTTCGACGAAAAATCAAGAATTGATGGAATTGGATCGGGAAAATTGAAAGACCGTTCTTGAGCGTACTTTTGGCATTTAAGATGGATTTATTGGCATGGAAAAATGTGGATTTAAGTGAGGACACCTTGGATAAAGTTATAGACTTTGATTTGAGCTCAATTGGATTTAATTGAAAGAGAATTGAATGGAATTGATGTAAAAATGTCCAAAATTCGTATGCCAAGGGGTACACAACATTTTGGACTTGTTGGGAGGCTTCTTGAGGAAGTTCTAGGAGAGAGAATGGCTGAGGTCATGGGCTGTTATGGTGGGGGCAAGAGAGAGGTGAGTTGGATAAGTGTTGGAAGGCTAGAGAGCCCTTAGGGAGCCCCCTCTTCAGCAACCTTCTTCTCTCCCATTTGATGGCTTTCTCCATTATTGAGGAAGTTTAGAAACTCAGCAAAACCAGAGGAAGAAGAGTAGCAGCCCCCTGTCACGCCCCGATCCTCGGTCACGTGCCCATCCTTCATCTTTGGTCGATTTTAAAATGCGATATCCCAGGACTATGTATCGCCGACCCTTTCTTTTTCAATAGCACATGCGAAAGCAGTTATAAATCCCCAGACAATAAAACAATGGGATAGAAAAGGGGGCCATAATTTTCATACTCAAATTCACAACCACACTTTTATACGGGCGCCTCATAGCATATAATGCAATACTATTCACGGGGTTTGATCTAACACTTATCCACATATAATCAAGGTCGACAAAACAGGATGGGATCTCGTCTCATCCGGATCGTACTCGAGATCCTCCTCATGGTCATCTTCTTCTCCAAAATCTTCCTCCTCATCTGGTTCCACATTAGGGTACTCCTCTTGAGATTCCTCCTTCTCAGGCTTCTCATCAGGGTCTTAAAATGGTTATTCAATAACCATTAAGACCACGTCTCAGCAAGTTCTACCCCCTAAGACTCGATTAGTAAACTAATATACCTTAGGGCTACTTATGCACAACATGAGTTAGAGGACTTACCTTGGCCTCAGATTCTACCTGCATATTAGCGCAAATCAAATAGGCACCCAAACAATCACATCACTGATCGAAGCATTGATCCAATCGACCTAGTCGATTACACGCGAACAAGACCACTCACGGTCATTTCCATTCGATCAATCAATTCACATAGTAGATCAAGGCAATGAATCACATCAAATCACACTCAGATCGAATCATTGATCAATTGACCTAGTCGATTATATGTCATCACGACCCATGCTTGGTTGGCACATTCAATACTATCTATAAGTCCGACCATAGTCCAAGACTGCTCACTCTAAGCTGATAAATAGATAGTATAGCTCGCACTAAGCTGATAAGGTTAAGGTATACTGCTCTCGCTAAGCTGACATATCGCCCGTAGGCTGATATAGTATACTAGTATACTGCTCTCGCTAAGTTGATATATCGCCCGCAGGCTGATATAGTATACCCCAATGCTCACTCTAAGTTGATAAAGTGTACTGCTCGTGCTAAGCTGACATATCGCCCGTAGGCTGATCTAGTATACCGGTATACTGCTCTCGCTAAGTTGACATATCGCCCGCAGGCTGATATAGTATACCCCCGATGCTCACTTTAAGCTGATAAAGTGTACTGCTCGCGCTAAGCTGACATATCGCCTGCAGGCTAATATAGTACACCAATATACCGCTCTCACTAAGCTGACATATCAGAGCCCATAGGATAATATAGTATACTATTCTGATCATTCAATCAATTCCCTATTTTATAATTCTTGATAAAATAGCCGTGTGTGGGGACACGGTTGGCCTTAGCCAAAATATAATATTTTCCTTTCCATAACTCCCACATTTTTTGTAGTCCACGAAAACACTTTTGGTGCTGTCAACAAACACCCGATTATTTCTAATTAATAACCAAAGATTATTCCATTAAAGAATAATTCCCAATTTCACAAATATTTCAATTCAGCACAAAATAAAGCTCAATTAAATAAACGAATTGTGCCACGACAATCAGCACAAAATTCCGGTCACTGGCCATCCCAGTTGAATTTCTGGGAAATAAATAATTAAATAATTAATTTCGAAAAATAAATAAATAAATAAAATAAATTCAATTTAGCACAATATAAAGCTCAATTAAATAAACTGACTCACACCACGATCATCAGCATAAAATCTCGGTCACTGGCCATTCCAGTTGAATTTCCGAGAAATAAATAATTAAATAAATAATTTCGAAAATTAAATAAATAAATACAATAAATTCAATTTAGCACAATATAAAGCTCAATTAAATAAACTGACTGCACCACGATCATCGCATAAAATGCGGTCACCTACCATCCCAGGTTGAATTTTCGAGAAATAAATAATTAAATAATTAATTTCGAAAATTAATATTTAATTCCTAAAAATTCCACTTATGCCCAAATTGCCTAATTAACACCCGATAAGGGTTGGGAAAAATCGCAAGTAGCATTGAATAAATAGTATTACTTGCCTACTCGCTAATTGCACAATCCAATTGACTAACATGCATCACAATTATATAATAATCACTAATCTACTCTAATCTAACCACCTAATTACACTTAATTAAATCTAATCAACCTTTAAGTATAATTAGCAAACTAATAAAGCATTAGTGAGTAAAACTTACTTGATTAAAAACAGAGACCAGAACACCGCGACGGCGGCCGAATTCCAACTTTTCGGCGACGTCGACTGGCACACGGATTGGGCCCAAAGGCCTTGCAGGCCCATAGATTAAGCTGGGCTTGGGCCGAACTTGGAGCTGACTAGCTTCACGTGCTGAGCTGCTGAAACTTCTTGGGCTTCAAATGGGCCCGACACGGGAAGATGGGTTGTTGCATTTCACGAGCTGACCAAGAAAGCCTGAAGGAGCTGCTGGGCCTATCTGAAACTCATATGGGCTGAGCTGATCCCTACCAACTGTGGGCTGGAAATCACGTGGGTTGAAGCTTGACTCAACGAAGATGGGCCCACGATGCTGGAATGAAGAAATCGAGCAGCAGCTCTGGCGACTGGGCGAGCAAGGGAGAGACGCACGTTGGGTAGCTGCTTCGGTTATTGGTGGAACATCCGGACGCTGCTGCTGCTGTATAAAGACACCAAGGCTGGTGGAATTGCAGAGGTCAACCGCAAGACCTCGATGGAGCTGGAGTTGACCGCATGAGCTTGATTCGGTGGAGACGTCTCTGGACGGGTGGCAGCGGAGTGAAGACCGAAGGAAGTGGACGGCAGAGAGAGAGATGGGCTGAGTCAACATTTGAAGCTTGTTGGGGAGAGATCCACCGAGGTTGACTGCTGCGTGGCGTCGATTGTGGCTTCGCTGGCTTCATGAGAGAGAGAGACTTTGCAGGATTCGGCTGGCAGCGAGAGAGAGGAACGACGGTGGTCTTCGTGAGTGGAGGTTGGTGATGTCTCCGAGGCAGCTGCAAGGAGAATTGAAGGGGCAGCTTCGGTGAGGGCTGAAGCAGGGGATCACGTTGCTGCTTGTGTTGAACTTGGTGGGGTGTGGCCCCGTGGAGCAGGGAAACAAGGCCGAGAAGGGGGAAAAATGGAAGCAGACGGGATTGTTTCGGTGGAGGAGTAGGCAGTCTTCGAAGGAACGAAAAGAGAGAGAGAGAGAGAGCGACGTGGAGAGGGCAGCACCGAGGAAACGAAAGAGAAGCCGGTGGATGGGGGGAGAGTCAAAGAAAAATATCCAATAATCATCATGTCTTAGCCCCAAAAGTCTTCATGGTTATCTCTTATGTCCCCCTAATTCTTTCTTGCCTTTTTAATCCTCAATTAAACCAATTTGATGACCAATGTTGCACCCCCCATGTCTAGTCTGAATTTCTTCAATTCTAAGACCTCAATTTCTTCCACAATCTATCAATTTTGATGTCCAATTTTATTGTAGAAAAAGCCTGTACAATTTCCACACTTTCCTGGCATCAAGTAGCTTAGTCTAAAAAACATTATCCCCCTCAATTTAGCCCATCCGAATTTCCATTCATTTTTCGAATCATCCAAAGAGATTTCCCGTAAAAATTCCTGAACTCAACAAAATTTCTCCGAAAGACAAGACGACATCCTATAAATGAGTCGTGACATGCTTGAACTTTCGATTTCCGAAACCGAATTCAATTTCATGGTTAAAATCAACCGAACACAATTTTAGTCCAATCCGACCTATCGAGTAGCGTTTAGGGATTTTACCGCGATTATATCCCTTAACAACTTCACCCAATAGATTGGTTAACTCGTGAGTGATCAGCTTAGAGAAAAAGAACCATAGGCGTGCCGGCGAAATGCCCATTTCATATATTCGGGACGGGGTTGAAATTCGGGATGTCACACCCCCCTTGCCGTCCGAAGCAGCAACAAGCTGTTGGTGCCCACTCCTTCGTCGTCGAGCCACCCGCGCACCAGCTCACGATTGCCGCTGTCCCGCGTGTCCTTAGCCGTCCAGCACCATCATCCTTCGCTATCCCTGGTTGCCAGCCACCGTACGCCATCGCCAAGGCCGCCAGAAGCCCCTCCTACTTCGTCGTAGCTCCGCTTGCCCTTTGCTGTTCTGTTTATGCCGTTTCCAGTCCCTTCGCTTGGTTCAGCCAGCAAGAGCAGAAACCGAAGCTTCCAGCAAGATTTGGAACTTCGGGAAGCTTTTCCAGTCCCTTCCCGGCCTCCGTTGGTGTTAACACTTGGAGGATCGTCACTCGCCTCCGCGTTGTGGTCGCCGTGGACTCACCGGCTTGCAAATCCGGTGAGTTTACTTACTAAATCTTGCTTAGGAGGTTAATTATGCTTAAATGTTGATTAGATTAACTTCAGAATAGATTAGTGATCATGTAGAATTGTTAGATTAGCCTCATAATGGTTTAGTGTTAATCTAATTAGGGAGATTAGCATCATTGAAGTTGGTTTAGTCGAATCCAGTGGATTGTCTGCAGTTCGGATTCCTAGACACTCGCCATTTGCCATTTTTGTGGACCGAAATATGTTGAGAATTTGAGGTTTATTCCTTGTTGAGAAATGTTTTATACATCTTCAACCACAACATATATTTTTTTCAAGATTTTTAGGGATTTAAAAGAAGGAGATATCAGCTCAGTCATTTGCAAAACGAACCTCAATTTTCGGGAACTAGTGACCTTTTTAGGATTCAAGGTATTTTTATCAACTCTTAGGGTTCTAATTTCAAAATGATTTCTTTATAAAAGTTTTTTTTCACATATTATAGTTTAACATGCTCAAATTTCATATCAAATGGATAAGTTTTGGGTTTCGAACCAAACTGATTTCGAAAAACAGACTTTCTGCAAATGGACACAATTTCTGTTTTGGATTGAGCGATTCACTGGGCTAAATCTAGAAGGATCTGGGTTAAGGCGTCTTCATGAATTTTTTTTTTTTTTTATGTGTCATTTACAACATCTTCAAATTTGGGAATTTTCCAAACTCGTTTGACTATATTTCTGGATTTAAACTCGGAGACGTGCGAGTGGCCCATTTCTGCTGGTTAGGGCCGATAGTAGTTGGTGATTATTCTTGATGCTTTGCTTGCTAGAAATTGCATATTTGGTGATGTGGTTGGATTATGCAATTGATTGTTGATTATGAAAATATGGTATTTATTATGAAAATCTTGGGTGTCGGGTTTTTGATATTGAAAATGGATTTTAAGTATTATATCAAATAGTGGGGTTTGAAAAAGGAAGGTATCGGTTTTCCTGGTTTGAATTGATGTGTACTCATGCACGACTACTTTCTCAAATGTTTTGAATATAAAAAAAGAGGCCAGAATTACTATTTTTTAATCGATGCATTTGAATGAAATGCAAGGTGTCCTGGGCCGAGTATGATTTGTCGTGTGTTGGTTAAGAGGAAACCGTCTTGAGCTGTTCAGTTGGACTTACCCCTATATGGGAGGCTCCTTACAATGGACTCTGGTCATAGTAGTGGCTAGGCCAACTGGACTTATGCTCCTTCGGGAACATCGTTGACATAGTGACGAAGCCATGCTCTAAGGTGGGGAGACGATGCCTGGCTAAACGCTAGTAGATAGCCGAACTATGAGTAGGCTATGCCCATGTGTGGTAGTGATAACAATTGGAACACATGCTGAGTGTTATTGACATGCCGGATTATGGGACGTGTCATAATGATTTGGTCTTATAATCAGGGGCCTAGTGGTTGTTGGTTATGTAAAAGTGTTCTCATTCCAGTTGTTTAAGTTCCTATTACTGCATGTGATTGAGTGATAAGAACTGTAATAACCTTCATGAAGGAACTAAGGCTAGGTAAGTCCTCTATGTTGTGTGGCTAGGCCACTCTTGAGTGTATTTCCTTTCTAATAGGGGTTTAAAGGGTGGACTTGTTGAGACATTGTCTCACTGGTTATAGTATAACCATTTTCAAGTCCTTAGAGGTTGTTGTGGAGGAATGAAGCCCCGAAGTTTGTGGAGGTGAAGTCTGAAGGTTCGGCGTATGTGTTTGACTAGTATGTCGTAGGACAACTTCTTTTTTAGAGTTGACCTTTTGTAGACTTATGACCAAACTCGTTTTTATAACTAAACCCTGGTGTTTATAAAAGTTGGCTATTGTGAAATGTTGCCTTACGTTCCTATCCCATGCAGTTTGTTGTCGAAGGTGTTGTTTCGCTTCCACATGTGCTTAAAATGAATTGGTCGGTGACGCGTCTTGGGAACGTCACATTTGCATTGACCAGAGTGGGATGTTCATGCGCTCGGAGTTCGAGGAGTGACAGAGGGGGAGAGGGAACCAACTTGCTTTAGAGGGGGCCACAAAGGCCTTCTTCTCATTCATTTTGTCCCCTTGACTAGTCCACCTTGGCAGCTGGCTTCCTTAGCCCAATTTCTAGCCACAAGACTTCCTCTAGAAGCAAATGAAAGGGTCCAAAGGTTGTGGGTCATGGGGCATACGAATTTCACAACATTTTCCCTCAAATTGGACTCAAATACCTCTTGAATCAACTCAATTCGGCCTCTATAAATCCAACCATCATACCCTCGATCAAATTGGCATTTTTCCTCACCAATAGAACCTACTTGTACCCTAATTTCGCGATAAAAACGGTCATCGGAATTTCCCGAAAACGGCCCTATGACGACTTTTCCGCCAAAACCTTGGCTTTGCAAAAAAATCTTCGGAGACTGAGTCGACGTTCCTAAAATGACTCGTGACATGATAGAACTTTCAATTTCTGAAATCGGATTCAAATTCGCGATTAATTTCAATCCGACGCGATTTTAATGTGACCTAGGCTATCGGGTAGCTTTCAGAAATTTTTCGTGCAAATGACCCACGCTCAATTTTTTTTTTCGAGCTGCAATGAACCTCTTCAACACATTGGCGACTCTCGATTGATGGAATCACCCACGTTTAACCACACATCTCAGTTGAACTGACCTATTTCTGATTTCTAATCGATCTTTATTGTGCCGAAAGGATCTCTGCAGATGAGCACGGCTGACTAGTCGATTCCTGGTCAAATTCTCAAATCTATTGCGTTAAAATTCTGTAATGACTTCCCCAAATAGTCTAGTTATCTTAGGAGTGATCAGCTCTGAGAATAGCACTATAGGCATGTCAATGAAAGGCCCGCTTTAATTTAATTGAAAACATAATTGAAAATTCGGAATGTCACAAAATACATCTGCAAGTACATCACATGAAAAATTCTTCCCTTTTTACATTTAATCAATAGGATTATGGGACTTGAACCCTGTTCCTTTTCTCCATAGGTTTAGGAGGAAACTGAAAACTCCATCGAGCTCGGTGTTTCAAATTCTCTTCTTATGTATGAAGTTGAACCAGCAAATCCCATATACTAAAGCCAATTAGAAATTCACACGCGATGCCCCATTGGTACTGTCCTTCCTTTGGGGAAGACTACGCATAATAAAAATGCATAACATTTTCTGACTGAACTTATTTTGGATATTGGTCTAGCAATTACTTTGTACCTAAGTATTTTCCCCCTAAACAATCGGCTCTATAGTCTCTCTCCTCTCGTTGGTACCATAAATAGTTTGTTATATTTATTTTTACTAAAAATAAAATAAAATAAAACTGTGCCAATAGTTCAGCATACTTTTTGTAGCATAATCAAGAGCATTAGCGAATTGATAAGACTAGTTTAAAGCAAGAATCGCATTTAGCTTTCTTCAATTCTAGTGCATGATGGGCGGAATCTCTTTCATTGTGGAAGCAAAAGACTTCTCTCATGATTCACATACATCTTTTTTCCTCTTTTGGGGGGCCTAAAATAGCATTCCGAAGTGCTTTTATTGATTGCTTGAGCACGAAAAGTGGTGGACTAAGAACAATAAAATGAATTCCGCTTCAATAATTGGGGAGAGACCGTGGTACACGCACACCCACTACTATTAAACAAGTCAAGAGGAAACCACTTTTGCTTTAGTCAAGTGATTTTTTGTTTCACCTTTGTAGATTGAAAGATGCCCAGCCATTTCATTCGTCGAGAGAGAAAAAAAAAGACATCTTGATCGTCGTAGTCCAAATTTATTGAATGATTTTGCCATTTAAAAAGACATTCTTGTTGTGGAAAATGGTTTTCTTTTTTAAAGGAGAAGAAAAGTTGTAGAAATACGAGAGTGGGGCCATCAAAAGTCCAAGTCCACCCGCGATAAATCATTTTAATTCATCTTGACAATGCTCCCAGTCTTTTCCCGTGAGAAAAGATGAGGACAAAGTTCTGGCCACGACAATGGGAAAAGTCGCGCTCGTGCTGCTTGAATTGGCGTCGCCTACCTTTGGAGCTTTGATCTTTCTATCATCAAGGATCCCAAGCAGATACCAGGAAGTAACAGCGGTGTAATGAAATAATGCGTACAGTACTTGAAATTTCAATCCCTTCTTTCACGTAAATAACACTATCAGGAGTCTTGGCCAATATCCCCTTTTTCTCCTTAGTGTTAGGTCTATACGCACACGAAACGTGAAAATCATGTCGAACTCGGTGTTTCAACTATCAAGCCCAATTTGCAGAATTAGTAGATATTGGAAGTAAAAGGAAAAAAACACATACAAAATGCGAAATAAAAAATAAGCATAATTGTACGAAAATTGTGCCTTTCAACAAGCATGTATAACTTTATTATATACATAGAGGAATTATAGTACTCCAACAATCAATTTATTGGGATAATAGAATCAAAGCACATATATTATTAGTATAGTCAATCTCCAATTTAATTCACAAATATGCTCAGCCATCATGCACCTTCACCCATCTTTTAAGTGAAACGGAGTCGCATTTTGGATAGTCCTTCCCGACCTTTCTAACCCTTTTGTATTTTGGTCACATAGGAAGTTGCTCTTTTGGGATGGGCCTATAATTATCAAACTTCCTACGATTAACAGTAAATAAATAAAAGAAGTGTTTGGTTTGATGTTACTGTATTTTCCTTACTATCCCTGTTATTATGTTGGATTGGGTGTTGGTTTATAAGGTGCTTCCAATTACGTTTAATCGAAAGATAAACAGAATGGGTCAGCGACATGTCCTGGTATGTTACAGCCAAATGACTGTTGAGGGATGTTCGCGTGCTCAATGTTTGGGTCCGATTGCTCACTTTTCTCAATAAAGTAGCTAAGTGACCGATGTTTATTCGTCCAATACTAAATATTTGGTTTGAGCTATAGCTACTTAGTACTCCATGAGATCTTGGGAAGGGCTTATCAACACAGCCCCTTGACGTGTCAATGGTTCGTAATTCTCTCCACATAATCCAGCAATGCCCACAAGCACAAAGTTGCCAGAGGTTCGATCACGACGTAGCTGTGATCTTGTGGACGACGGGCGAACACGAGACCATCGACCCAGCCAAGCTTATTGGCGGGCCACCACTAAGAAGCTTGTGGACTAAGCAAAGTCATCTTCAGCGGAATTAATAACAAAGGAACGATGGCCTCTCTAATCTATCACTTATGGAGACTAAGTCCATGGCCTGTTCTAATATAAGCTTCCTGTCAGTAATGGTCTTGAAGACCACAGGGGCCATTATCAACATGTCATCCATCGGTTCCCACCATGCCGGTCTTCACAAGTTTGTTTACATACAAATCGGTTTCCATATGGTTAAGTTATCCTGCTTTCCACAGGTTTTGTGCAAAATTTCCCTTAGATTCAGGTCTACACAGACCCGATCCATCATAGCCGCTAACCATGCGGGCTCCATTGGTAAGTCACACTTGATCAACAGTTATGATTGCGTATTGGGTCCATGAACCGAGATCCACGCAATAGTTTCTCCAAGTTTTGTTCATGTAGGGACAAACCAGAGTACCAAGTATGAACAATTTCACAATTAAGTCGCTATCCTACTTTTAATTCGCCTTTGTCAATGAAGCTAGTTGGTGCATCTCATAAACGCGACGTTCATTTATTTAAGATAGACTCCCTTGTTTGCGACTTGTGATGGACATGTACACGCAGGGACGAACCGGAGGTGGTGAGCATTGGCCATCGCTAACTAGTGGCCATTGCTGCCCTGGTCTGCTGATTCTCGTTCTAAGTTTTATTGACAAGTGTGCAAAAGAAATATGTTTTCATCTAGGTGTTGATGAGATCCGATATATTCTTTTATGTGAAGCTGCATTTATGTCTAGCTTTTCTCCCTAATTTTTTCAAAAGCAAAATATGAACAGTCAAGTGCTTGATGACTTGTCTTTCTTTATGCGGACATTGCTTTTTATACCGACTGCTCTTTAAGTTTCTCTTTTCGGTCATGGCGTTAGAAGTGGTATGGCTGAAGTTGCGATTTACAAGTTTCGGAGACACTAAGAAAGGGAGATTTTGAGAGGGCAAAACTAAGGGAACATAATAAAAGGACTAGAAATTGAGAAGACGCATCATGATTATCTCAATTCACTCGAAAAAAGCTGGATCCAACGAAGAAAAAAAAACTTGTTACAAATCTAATCGCACAAAATGTGCTGCCTGTGGCCGAGTCATCGTAATTATTGGAACACGTATTAATGCTTTGTGCATGGAAAAGTTTAAGTTGTGTTCTCATCATTTGTTAAGCTTGTTGCATTGCTATTGGCCTATGATGATTACTAATATGTAGGGTTGTGCCAAGATGAGATAATAATATAGAATGCTGCATGTTTATGCTGTTTCTGAGCTGAATTAGCGTCCTAATCGAAGCTTAGGTTGTTAACTTATTGAGATTTTTATCTCATCTGGTGTTGTTAAAATGTTTTCGGGCCCATAGTTATAGATGTGCACCTATTCGTTTTGGGGTCCCCATGTCCTTTGAGTGGACCGTGGCCGAGTATACAGTGGCGGGGACTTAGGCAACCTTTCTAAAGCACACTACCACTTTGTGGGTTAACGAGGGGTAGATCATCTGATTCCCCATCATTCTGTGGCCTTCCCCATCATTCTTTGGCCTTTTCAAGAACCTTTGAAGCTTCGACGTTGCTATACTTAAGTAGGAAAAGGGTAAATAATAATATTTCTAGCGACATTTTTACCAAAATGATTCAATTGAAAGTCATTAAATATACTAAGACATATTTCCTCCATATAATTTTTTTTTTAATCTTTTTGAGTTTCTACAAACTGTGACATCCTGATTTTCTGATTTTGTTTTCAATTGAATGAGTTGGGCTTTTCATCGACGCGCCTATAGTGTTTTTCTCTAAGCTGATTACTCACGAAATAACTAATCTATCAGGTGAAGCCGTTAAGGAATCTAAATGTAATAGACTTGAGAATTCGACTAGGAATCGACTGCTCGATTGTGCTAATCTGCAAGGGTCAATACAGAACCGTCAAAATCGATCAGAGATCAGAGATAGGTCGTTTCGATAAAGGCATGTGATTAAAGTGTAGGTGATTCTATCTAATTGCAAAATTCTCGTTGAATGGCACTAAACTAATTTTTCTGTTATTTTTGTACCCCATGCCCGTATTTGAAATCTCAAGATTTTTACAACAACCAAGAGTCGCCAATGAGTTGAAAATGTACAATGTGGCTCGAAAATAATCAACCACGGGTCAAATGCACTAAAAATACTTGAAAACTACCCAGTAGGTTAGGTCACGCTAAAATCACGTCCGGTTGAAATTAACCGCGAAATTGAACCTGACTTCAGAAATTGAAAGTTTTCTCCTGTTACGATTTATTCTAGGAACATCGACTCATCCTCCGAAGATTTTTCTGCAAACCCGAGCTTTTGGCAAAAATTCAAATTAGAGGACCGTTTTTGGGTGAACTTTTAGCTGTCAAGTTGGATTCTTGGTGAGGAAAATCATGGATTTAATGTGGATACCTTGGCTAGAATTTTTAGGCATCAATTGGGTTGTTTTGAGTTGAAATTGGGTTGAATTTGGAAGGGAAATTTACAAGATTCGTAGCCATGGAGGGGAGCAACATTTTGGACACCTTGGGAGGCTTGTTGGAGAAGTTTTGGTGAGGAATTTGGGCTGGGGATATGGCTGAGCAAGGTGGGGCAGCCACTTGAGTGAATTGGGATATTTTTGAAGAGTTTGAAGGCAATTTGTAATCCCCCTTTGGCTGAGCTCTTCTTCTTCTTCCTTAGCTTTGCTTTCCCCATTGTTATTGCTGTTTTGAAGCTAGAAAACCAGAAAAAGCCAACCAAGAGCCAGTAGTATCCCATCAACCCCCTTGCCATTCGTCCGAGCAGCCGTTACCGCTCGGAGCCGTCGCGCCGTCCCCCGCGCCTGTCACATGCCAGCCCACGCATCCTCTCTATCCACACGCCCCTGTTTGCTCGAGCTGCTGTCCTGAAGCCCTCAAGCCGCCGTTCGCCGTCCGTCTGAACCATCTCCGTCGCTGTCCAAGCCAGCTATCGCTGCCTGCCAACCCAGCTCTGCCCGCAAGTCGTCTTAGCCCCTTCGGCTGCCCGTTCCAGCTAGCAAGCATAAGCCAAGTCTCAGCCCAAGCTAAGACTTTGTGGGCCTTTTCCGGGCTCGTCCGGACCTCCCTTGGTGTTGCTGTAGGCTTGAGTTTCGCTCACCTTCGTGTTGTTGTCGCCGTGAACTCACCGACCCGCTAATCCGGTGAGTTTACTTGCTAAACCTTGCTTAGGAGGTTAATGATGTTTAAGGGGTAATTAGATTAGCTTAAGTATGGCTTAGGTGATTAGTTTAGTTTAATTAGTGATTTAGTTGATTAATTAGGATTGTTAAGTGGTTAGATTAGATTAGTTAAGGGTTAATTAGATTGTATTATTTATGTAGATAGGTGCATTCTTTGTCTAGGCCCAATTAAGTGGTTAAATTAGTGTTTTAGGCCTAAGTAGGTATTTATTGGATCAAATTGCATTTTTTAATAAATTTTGTAATTTATTTAATTATTTAATATTTTTCGGAAATTATACCAGGATAGCCCGTAGCTAGAATTTTGTTCGATTGTAGTGGTGTGCTTAGTTTATGTAATTGATTGTTAGATTGTGATTTTTGAGTATTTATTTCAAAATATGAAATATTGGTATTCAATTAGAAAATTCCGAGTGTTGGGTTTTGACAGAAAATGTTTTAAATACTATATCAAATAGTGGGATTTTAAAAGGAAGGATATCAAATTTTTTAGTTCGATCTGACCATGTACCCACACATGATTATTTTCACCGGATATTTTTAATACGAACAAAATAGGCCAAGCACATTATCTTAATTGAGGCATATGTCCTTGGTCGGAATTGAATAATCGTGTGATGGTTAAGAGAACCCGTCCCCGATGTGCATCGAGTGGACAATGCCCCTATATGGGATGCCCTAACAATGGATGTTGGATTGCGGTAGAGGCCAGATGAAGCTCCTTCAATAATGCCGTCCCCGATATGCATCGGGTGGACGTTGTCATACTCAAGGGATGAGACGAAGCTTGGCTACCCCAGAAGACCGATATGCGTTGGGTAAAACTGCATGTGCAGGTAGTTATCAATTGGAACTTGTGATTAATTGAGATAGATGGGACAAAATTGTGTGGCACGGAATGGGACGTGTCAAAATGATTTGGCCTTATAATCAGGACCCTTGTGATTGATTATGATATGACTGAGATGTTCCAATTGATGGGTGTGCATCTATTATATGGATTGAGTATATGAACTGTGCTGACGTGTAAGAAGGAACTGAGGTGAGGTAAGTCTTCTGTGATGTGTGGTTAGACTACCTTTAGGCGTATTTCCTTCCTAATCGGGGTTTAAGGTGTGAACTCGCTGAGATGTTGTCTCACCCCGTCGTGGGCTTATCTTTTCAGGTCCTTATATGGAGGCGAGGCTGGTTCATTTTGGATATCCACGGGGGTATACCGAGCAGAGTATCAACATCCCTGTACACGGGAGTCTTTGGCTCCATGAGCTCATCATGACCATTATCTCGGTCGATGAGGGCCGACCTCAGTTGGTAATTCATCGGTTTAGGGCGTGGTTCCATCATGGGCCTAATGGGGTCCGAGAAGGTCCCTTGTAGGGTTCCGACATCCCCGCCGTTGCAGTCAATGCCATGGTGGGTGAGGGGGTAGCTAATCCTCCTGATGGTGTCGTGGAAGACCAAGAACCCCTGGAGGTCTCGGAGGTCTTGGAGGTCTCTGTTAAGGAATCTTGTGCCTAGATGGCTTGGTGACTCTTCTTTTTGGAGTAAGACCTTTGTTTAAAGTCTAGCGTTGTATATAAACCTGGCTTGTTTATAAAAGAGTGTTTTATGAAATTTGTATCTTGCTTTGCTATCCCATATTTGTGTTGTCTGAAGTTTGTTTATACGCTTCTGCATGTGCAATAAGATGAATGGGTCAGTGATGCTTCCTAAGATGTCACAAATTTTATCGACCACTGAGGGATGTGCACGTGCTTGAGGTTAGAGGCATGACATTGCCGCCCAGAGTCGTATCAGGGCTGGTTAGTATATGGAGTGATAAGGTGCAATGGGTTATGGGATAGTTAGTAGGAAATGCCTTTTATTTATGCTGATGCATGTGGTTGATAGCTTATTGATAGCTTGTTTGGTGTGATCGCTCAATTTCTAATTCTGTATGGAATTGGTAAGTAGGTTTCTGTAAAGAATATGCATCATGACTGATCAGGAGCAGAGGACTCCTAGGAAGAGGGCAATAACCCCTGTGACTCGGGGTAGGATGCCAAAGAGGGTCGGTACCCGAGGTGGTCATGGTAGAGCGCAGGCTTAGGCCAGCGTAAGTGGGATAGCACTGCCACCAGTCGGTATTGAGGTAGCATCCCCTGGTGATCTTAGAATCGATGGGATTGTATAGGCGCTAGAGACGCTCTGGAATCTAATGGGGCAGCAAGCCTAGAATCAAGCCGTCACCACTACCGCCGCCACTACAGCCGCTACTATTGCTGTCACTAATGCTGCTGTTGCTGCCGTTGTTGAAGCCACTGCTACTGCCACAGCCGTTGCTGCACCTACCGAAGTTCCACTTAGGAACGTGGTTGTTAAGAGGCCAATGTACAAGCTGGTGGAACAGTTTTTGAAGCTAAACCGACCAAGGTTCACTAGTGCAGAAGATCCCGAGGCTGTAACACTTTGGATCCAAGACTTGGACAAGGCCTTTGCACTGCTGATGTGCACCGAGGAAGAGAAGGTTGTCCTTGTAGTATACCAATTGCAGGGAAATGCAAGTACCTGGTGGAGAGCCACCAAAGGTAGAATAGTTCCTGAAGGTGTGGTTTTGGTGTGGAATGCCTTCCTTGGAGCCTTTAATGGGAAATACTTTTCTGACAACGCCCAAGAGCAAAAGATGGAGGAATTCCAGCACCTCCGTCAAGGGATGATGACAATGGACTAGTATGAGGCCAAATATGTAGAGCTGTCGTAGTATGCTCCCAGACTGGTGGAAGATCTAGAGGACAGAGCTCGGAGGTTTAGGAATGGCCTTTGCCCAGAGTTGAAGAATCCCTTAGTGCCGTTCGATTTGAAAAACTACAATGAGCTTTATGGACGAGCCCAGGTGATAAAGAGAAGTCTGAATGAACAAGCCGCTGCATCGGGGTCACGGTTTGGTTTGAATAGAGATGAAAACCGGTTTGGGAAGAAGCCCATGACCGAAGGAAGATATCCTATTCCACCTAATAGGAAGGGTGGGATAGGTAAGTCAGTGCCAAACCAAATGGGCATGTGTCGCTTTGGTGAAAGGCGACATGGATCAGCCCTGTGCCATTTTAGGACAGGTGCATGTTATGAGTGTGGCCAACAAGGTCACTTAGCCAGAGATTGTCTCAAAAAGTTGAGGGGACCATAGCAGTTGCCATCGTCGCCACCGATGGGCCAAAATAGGGGATTCGCACCGTAGAATGCACAACAAGATGGACTGAACATACCTACAGCACAAGGAAGAGTGTATGATGTTACCAGACAACAGGTTGAGGACTCACCATATGTGATCATAGGTACGTTCTCGTTGAATGACCATGCTGCTTATGCTTTATTTGACCCCGGCGCTACTCATTCGTTCATAGTTGAGGAGTTTGTTAAGTTGGTAGGGTTGAGTCCTAGAGTCAGTGGTTAGTATATCTACACCATCAAAGGATAAGGCGTTGTCTACGGTAGGCTGTTCTAGTTGCAAGTTAGTGATTGGTGAGCAAGAAGGGAGGATAGATTTGATAGTCTTAGTCATGTATGATTTTGATGTAATAATTGGCATAGATTGGCTCACCAAGCAACAAGCTAAGATGGACTGATATCCCAAAGCGATTCAATTTAACCCATTAGCGGGTGAAAGTTTCGAGTTTATTGGGAGTCAAGGAGGACCCTCGATTACCTTAATCTTGTCACTTGAGGTAGCCTGTTTGTTTGACGGGGTTGTCAAGGTTACTTAGCGACTATCGTTGATACGATAGTTGAGGAGCTAAAGATCAAGAATATCATAGTGGTGCAAGAGTTTCCATACATGTTTCCGAAGGAATTACTAGATTTGCCACTAGAGAGAGAGATTGAGTTTGTGATTGGGTTAGCCCCCAGGACGGAGCCAATTTCTTAGGCTCCTTACCGGATGGTGTTGTCGGAGTTGAAAGAACTGAAGGTGTAGATGCAATAGTAGTTGGATAAGGGATTCATACATCCCAGTGCATCACCTTGGGGAGCACCAGTTATGTTCGTGAAGAAGAAAGATGGTTCGTTGCGCCTATGCATCGACTATCGTCAACTCAATCAAGTGACAATCAAGAACAAGTATCCACTGTCGAGAATCGACGACTTGTTTGACTAGTCGCAAGGAGTGTCGATATTCTCCAAGATCGACTTGAGGACAGGGTATCATCAGTTGAGGATTAGAAAGGAGGACATATCGAAGACGGCATTTCGTATGCGATGCGATACGACCATTATGAGTTCACTGTAATGTCGTTTGGTTTGACGAATGCCTCAGCCGCTTTCATGGATCTGATGAACCAGGTGTTCAAAGAGTATCTGGACCTGTTTGTGATTGTTTTCATCGATGATATCCTGGTGTACTCGAGAAGTCTTGATGAGCATGAAAGACACTTAAGGATAGTTCTCCGGACTCTGCGGAATCATGAACTGTATGCTAAGTTCAGTAAGTGTGAGTTTTGGTTAACTCATGTGGCATTTTTAGGTCATGTGATTTCAGGCGAAGGAATCTCTGTGGACCCGACCAAGATCGAAGCAGTTATCAGTTGGCCAAGACTGACAACAGAGACAGAGATCAGAAGTTTCTTGGCAATGGTAGGTTATTACAAAAGGTTTGTGGAAAAATTTTCAGCTTTAGCCTTGCCTTTGACTCAACTGCTGAAGAAAGAAGAAAAGTTTGTGTGGACAAATAAGTGTGATCGTAGTTTTCAAGAGCTTAAGCAGAAGCTGACTACTGCACCAGTTCTAACAATTCCATCTAGTCTTGGAGGATACGAGATCTACAATGATGCATCATTTAAAAGATTGGGTTGCGTGTTAATGCAGCATGGTAGAGTCGTTGCATATGCATCCCGTTAGTTGAGACCTCATGAGTTGAATTACCCGACGCATGACTTAAAACTCACAGCAATTATTTTCGCTCTGAAGATTTTGAGACATTACTTATGTGGAGAAAGATTTCAGATCTTCACAGACCATCAAAATCTCAAGTATTTATTCTCTCATAAGGAATTGAATATGAGACATCATCACTGGACAGAACTTATCAAGGACTACGATTGTGAGATCTTGTACCATCTTGGAAAGGCAAATAAGGTCGCAGATGCATTGAGTCGGAAGTCTTCGATTGCGTAGATGGTGATTAAAGAGTGGGTCTTACTCAAAGGAGCTTGAGATTCGGTTTTTAAATTTGAGGTAGGCCACCTTTCAAATCTTATGGCCACCCTCAAAATTAATCTAGAAGTACAAATCAGAATCAAGATGCTGCAGTTGACAGACCTAGAGATCTAGAAGATTGTGCAAGAAGATGCAGAAAAGAGACAGGCTGACTTTTAGATTTCTAAAGACGGAGCACTAAGGTTTCATGGACGATTGTGTGTACCCGAGATGTAGAGCTTAAGGAGGAGATTTTGTCTGAAGCTCATCTTAGTAGTTACAACATTCATCCAAGCAGTATGAAAATGTATCAGAATCTGCTTCAACGCTATTAGTGGACCGGTATGAAGGCAGATATTGCCAAGCATGTCGCCAAGTGTCTGTCGTGTCAGCAAGTGAAGGCACATCATTGTAAGCCAGGAGAACTGCTGCAACCTCTTGAGATTCTTGAGTGGAAATGGGAATACATCACAATGGATTTTGTGATGGGCTTATCGAGGAGTCAGAGGGGTAATTATTCCATTTGGGTTATGGTCAATAGATTGATGAAGTCGACTCACTTCATCGCCGTACGAAAGGACTATGCCTTGGATAGGTATGCAAAATTATACATGCATCAAATAGTTCGTATGCATGGAGTGCCAGTGACGATTACATCTAATCGAGACCCGAGATTTACAACTGCCTTTTGGAAAAGCTTGCAGATCACCTTGGGAACGAAGCTGCAATTCAGTACGGCTTACCATCCGCAGACAGATGGCCAGTTTGAGAGGACAATTCAGACTCTCGAGGACATGTTGAGAGCGTGTGTGCTAGACTTCAAAGGAAATTAGAAGGAACAGCTTCATCTCATTGAGTTTGCCTACAACAACAGCTACCGGCAGAGTATTCAAATGGCACCTTTCGAAGCACCGTCTGGTAGAGCGTACAGAACGCCAGTTTGTTGGGATGAATTTGGAGAACGGAAGATCATGGGCCCATAGTTGGTTTAATAGTCAGTGGATGTAGTTGCAATTAGCAGAGACAGACTGAAGACCGTTCAGAGTTGCTAGAAAAGTTATGTTGACAAGCGTCGAAGACCGTTGGAATTCTGAGTTGGTGAGCACGTCTTTCCGATGTGTCACCGATGAGGGGTATTTCGCGCTTTAGCAAGAAAGGGAAGCTGAGTCCGAGGTACATTGGTCCCTTCGACATTTTGGAAAGAATAGGGACTTTAGCATATTGTCTTGCATTACTGTCGAGACTGGCGCAAGTGCATAACATCTTTCACGTGTCAACATTAAGAAAGTGTGAGCCTGATCCGATCCATGTGCTGAATTTTGACGAATTAGATGTGGACGACAGAGTGTCGTATGTGGAGAGACCAGTTCAGATTGTGGACCGTAAGGAACGGGTTCTACGTACCAAGACAATCCCATTAGTCAAAGTGGTTTGGCAACACCACAGGACAAAAGGAGCAACCTAGGAAAGTGAAGACTCGATGAGACGACAATACCCCCACCTTTTTGTTTAGGAATTGTAATGGTTTAAATTTCGAGGACGAAATTTTTATAAGAAGGCAAGAGTTGTGACATTTTGATTTTCTGATTCTGTTTTCAATTGAATGAGTTGGGCTTTTCGTCGGTGCACCTATAGTCTTTTTCTCTGAGCTGATCACTCACGAGATAACTAATCTATTAGGTGAAGCCGTTAAGGAACCTAATGCAATAGACTTGAGAATTCGACTATGAATCGATTTTGGACCGGGAAAATTAGATGACCATTTTAGCCGTCAAGTTGGATTCTTGGTGAGGAAAATCATGGATTTAATATGGATACTTGGCTAGAATTTTTTGACATCAATTGGATTGTTTTGAGCTGAAATTGGATTGAATTTGGAAGGGAAATGTACAAAATTCGTAGCCATGGAAGGGAGCAACATTTTGGACACCTTGGGAGGCTTGTTGGAGAAGCTTTGGTGAGGAATTTGGGCTGTGGATATAGCTGAGCAAGGTGGGGCAGTGACTTGAGTGAATTGGGATATTTTTGAAGACTTTGAAGGCAATTTATGGTCCCCCTTCAACTAAGCACTTCTTCTTCTTCCTTGGCTTTGCTTTCCCCTTTGTTGTTGTTGTTTTGAAACTAGAAAACCAGAGAAACCTAGCCAAGAGCTAGCAGCAGCCCGTCGACCCCCTTGCCACCTGTCCAAGCAGCCATTGCTGCTCGGAGCCATTGGGCCGTCCCCCACGCCCGTTGCATGCCAGCCTGCGCGTCTTCTTCGTCCGTGCACCCCTGTCCACTCGAGCTGTTGTCCCAAAGCCCTTGAGATGCCATTCGCCGTCTGCCTAAACCGTCTCTACCGCCGTCCAAGCCAGCCGTCGCCACTTACTAGCCTAGCTCCGCCCACAAGCTGTCCTAGCCCCTTCGGCCATCCGTTCTAGCTAGCAAGCAGAAGCCAAGTCTCGGCCCAAGCGGAGACTTCGTGGGGCTTTTCTAGACCCGGCCGAACCTCCCCTAGCATCGCCGCAGGCTTGAGTTTCGCTAACCTTTGTGTTGCCGTAGCCGTGAACTTACTGGCCAACTAATCCAGTGAGTTTACTTGCTAAACCTTACTTAGGAGGTTAATGATACTTAAGGGGTAATTAGATTAGCTTAAGCGTGGCTTAGGTGGTTAGTTTTGTTTAATTAGTGATTTAGTTGATTAATTAGGATTGTTAGGTGGTTATATTATATTAGTTAAGGCTTAATTAGATTGTATTATTTACCCCACTCTAGGTGTTTATATTAGCACTTACATTTGGTATCAGAACTCATGTGCTTAATTATTGAAGTGTTTTACTTCAAGCTAAAGATCCTTTAGGGCTAGTATTTTGGCTCCAGCATTGGTTGAAGGTCAAAGCAACACCAGACCTCCTTACTTTGATGGAAAGGAGTACAATGTGTGGAAAAACAAGATGAATGCATTTCTCAAATCTAGAGATCCTCTTGAGTGGGATGTTGTAGAAAAAGGGATCAACCCTAAGCAACATTAGCTTCAGACTGAGGGAAAGAAGTTATTGATGCTGACGAAACAACACAGGCAGAAATAACCAAGAGACAAGCTCTTGATACTAAAGCTATCTATTCTTTATACTGTGCCTTATCTCCTACTGAGTATAATCGAATTTCTTCTTATGAAACAGCGAAAGAAGTTTGGGACAAATTACATGTTACCTACAAAAGAACTGATCGAGTAAAGGAAACGAAAATCAATCATCTACTCGGACAGTCTGAAGCTTGGAGAATCCATTACTGATATATTCAGTCACTTCACGAAGATTGTAAATGGCCTGGCTTATCAAGGTCAACCAATCTCAGGACTAATGAAAGTCAATAAACCGCTGCGTGGACTCTCTAAAGATTAGAATCATGTGAAGACATCAATTAGAGAAACTTAGAGGATCATGCCTCTTTCAATAGACAAATTAGTAAGCACGCCTCAATCATATGAAGTGGAGCAAATCAATGAGGAAGAAGATCCAAGAGGTAAGAAATCAATTGCTTTAAAATTTAATGATGATTATGATGATGCAGATTTAGATGATGATGTGGATGATGAAGAGCTAGCGCTTATGATTAGGAAGTTTAGAAAGTCGAATAGAAAGGGAAGAAGATTCAATTGAAAGAAGCAGAGCACGCAAAATTTCTAGAAGAGACCGACTGAGGACAATGAAACCAGCAAAGATGTAATATGCTTCGAATGCAAGAAAAATGGGCATATCAGACCTAACTGTCATCTATTGAAGAAAAAGAAAGGAAGAACCGAGAAATACAAAAAGGCTCTCAAAGCTGAAACTTGGAATGACACTGAGTGCGAGGAAAGTGAAGAGGAATATGCCAATATATGTTTGATGGTCCATTCCGATTCAGACTCGGAATCAAAAACAGACTCTGATTCACATTCAGATCAAGAAGTTAAGGTAAGTAAATTAAAAATTCCTATTAAAGTCTCGAAGTACATAGAAGAACTTTGTCTCAGTCTCAAAACCTCTCTTAAAAGGATTTTCGAACTAAAAAAGGAGAATTCTAAACACAAGCAATAAGAAATTTATTGGAAAGAAAAGTTTGAAAGTCTGGATAAAAGTTTTGTTAATTTGAAAGAAAATTCTGATTCTCTTGCTAAGGAAAATGCTTCTGAAATAAGACATTTAAAATATTTCAAACAGATTTTCAAAAGGATCCGAAAAGTTGGAGAAAATTCTTTCAATATAAAGACCTTATTTTAACAAATTTAGTTTAGGTATGACTTCAGAAACCATTCCATTGATTGAATTTCCAAAAGTAAAATAGTGACTCAAACAAAGACTTGCAAAGGCTGTTGACACCTAATTTATGTTTTTAAGAACATATAAAAAAAATTAACAAAACTTTGGCTTGGCCTTAGGGGTCGGGTTTACCTGCAAAGGCCTGCAAAGACCTGCAAAGGCTGTTTACCAAAAAAAAAAAAAAAAAATTGAATTTAAAAATATATATTAATTTTTTTAAAAAAAAAAAAAGGTGGCCTTAGGGGTCGGGTTGGGTCGGATCTAGCCTTGGCTTGGCCCGCCCCCTTTCTTTTCTTTTCCACCCATCGCGCGGCCTAGCCCCGCTTCTTCTCCCCTTTAGCTTGGCCCGCGTCCAGGCTTTCTCCCTCCTCAAGCCGTCTTTCGCGTGGGGAACGAGCGAAGCGGAAAGCAGGGGCCATAGCAAAAAGGATCTGTTATAGGGGACGGGAGGATCTCGTGAGGGTAGGTGAACGGCACGATCTACAGGTTAGAATTGGCTGGCAAAGGCCGCTGGTTGGTCAACCGAGGGCACGCGCGCAAGCTGAACGATTGAAAAAAGTGAAGGAGAAAAAGAAGGGGAGGAACCCAGCATAGAGAGAAAAACACAAAAAAGAGGAGAGGAGCAAGAGACACCTCGGAGCCGTCTATTGCTGCCGGAGTTGCCGACCACCTTCGACTCTGCCGGAGTCCAGGAGGCAGAACCTAAGGAGCACTGAACAGGGGAAAACCAGGGAGGCAGAGCAGAGGATCAAGCACAGAGAGAAGGGAACAGAGAAAGAGCTAAAGGGAGAGAGCTCAAGAAGAGGGAGTCGTGCCGTCGCCACCATCGCCAACAGACCACCCAATCGACGCCGTTCGTCGCCGTCCTCCCCGGAACCCAGATCTGAAGAAACGGAGGGGAGGAGGGCAGCGGTGGTACTACCCGACGCCATTTGAGCTGCTGTCCTCCTCGCCGCCTCAACCCGACGTCGCTCGACAAACCGCGACCACCACTGTCTCCCCGGAACCCAAATCTAGAGCAGAGGTGCCGGTGTGAAGAAGCAATGTAGGGGCCGAGGAGAGAGGACGCCTCGCTGCCTTAACCCAACGCTGTCCACTCCGCCATTGCTGGCCCCGCCTGACCTGCAACCTGCGCCAGCCCTCCGCCAAGCCGGAACGCCGACCCCTACCACCGCCGTTCCTACTGCGCAACCTAAAGCCGTTCGTCTGCAGCCCCCCCTCGACGACCGCTACTACTGCGTCACTCGCCTCTACCTCTGCTTGTTCGCCGGTCTTTGCTGTGACCTACAGCTACCGAGCTTTTGCTTGCCACCTCCAAGCACCACCGCCATGATACCCGATCGCTTTCATCACTGACCGCTCGCCACCTCTGTCCCAGCTAGACCATGTCGGCCTTTGACTTGCCTGCCGTTTGCCCAACATTGACAGAGTTGCACCTCTACCCGTCCCCGCAGCGACACCGCCACCACTACCATTGTCTCTGCTCGAGCTGTGCCACCGTCGATTTCCAGCACCGCATTGTTGCCACCCATGCCACCATCATCCGCTGTGTCGCCGCCGCCGTCAGTGTCGCCAAGAAACCCTAGGGAGAGGAGGTACAAGTCAGGTCGCAACCACCGAACTAGGTAGGGTTTTGATCCATTCGAGCCGGGCTGTGCAAATGGGCCGACACATCCCTAGGCTAACCCAATCATTTTTAAGGAAATAAGGCTAATTCGATTTGGGTCACGCTTCTTTTTAAAAAAAAAAAAATGAGAAAAAGGAAGAGAGGATCTTGAGTTTGGCTATACTGTGGGCCCGCGCCGCAGACTCGGGCTTGCCGGACTGCGACCGGGCCTGACCTGTGCTGACTAGGCCAAACCCGGGTCATGTTAAAGTGGACCCGACCCGATCCAGCCCAAAAAATAAAAATATTATTTTATTATTTTAAAAAAATTCAAAAAATTCAAAAAATTCAAAAATCCAAAAATTATGGGGTTTGGTTGGGAATTGTCATATTTTACCTTCTTAGTGTAATTAAGTCTTTATTTTCTTGTATTTTGATTACATCGTATGTTTAATTTGCATATATAATTATGTTTAATTGCACGTATTTAATTTTACTACAATTAGGATCTTGATAGCTATGGTTGTTACTTTAATGATTGCGAACCCGCATGATCACCTCACATATTAGTGGATAGGTATAAAATCAATCCAAATTGCCTGAGAAAAAATCATTTCTTTTTAAAATAAAGAAGATTAGGTACCGAAAGGGCATTAATTGGTTAATTAGTGTAATCAAGTCCCAACCCTAGATTCTCTAGTTGCATAGGAAGTGAGGTATATTCCCATACTTCACTTGGTTTCTAGCCAATCCCAATAGGCTAGTGGCGACTCCTTTTTGTGAAATTCTTTAGAATATCCCAATATCACGCGGGGTATGGGCTTGGGAGAGCCCGTGCCTAATCAAGGGCTATAAACCCTTCCTTTAAGTAATACCCCTAAACCTATTCCCTCCCCTTGAGGGTAGGTCGCGACAAAGGCATTATACAAAAATCATTTTCAAAGAGTTTTTGTAAAACCTGTTGGCCGAAGTGCACTCAAATGTTCAAAGTGTAATAACTCATAACATTTTGAGAAAGAATGTCCCAAAGTTTAGAGTCCTGTTAAGAAAGATTGGACAAAGACCGTCTTTAATACTAACTATCCTGGACCTAAGAAAATCTGGGTACCAAAGAAAACTTGAGTTTTTCTTATGATTACAGGTCACTATCGAGAGGAAGACCAAATGGTATTTGGATAGTGACTGTTCGAGGCATATGATAGGAGACTCAAGCTGCTTTTATAAAGCTTGTTAGACTGAATGGAGGAAAAGTTTCTTTTGGAGGAAAGAACAATGGAAGAATTGTAGGTTGTGGAACTGTGAAGATTGGAAGCCTGACTATCAACAATGTTTCCTTGGTAGAAGGTTTGAACTGCAATCAACTCAACATAAGCCAGCTTTGTGACACCGGATTCAGAATAAACTTCCAAGAAGGTATATGTTTTGGAACAAGTCAAGACTTCTCCCAATCTTTCACTAGGTGAAGGCATGAGAATATTTATCTTTTGAATGTAAACCTAGAAAGTTTTCAGTGCCTTATATCAATTCAAGATGAAACAAGTCTCTAGCATCAAAAGCTTGGTTATGTTAACATGAAGCAAATTGCCAAGATTTCTTCCAAGAAGCTTGTTCATGGTTTTCCCAACCTGGGTTTTCAAAAGTCTGAATTATTAACTCCATGTGTTTTGGGAAAACAGGTTAGAAGTACTTTTAAACTTGTAAATCAAGTTTCTACC
Organism: Eucalyptus viminalis; assembly: GCA_014182385.1. NCBI lineage: Eukaryota > Viridiplantae > Streptophyta > Magnoliopsida > Myrtales > Myrtaceae > Eucalyptus > Eucalyptus viminalis. Next base: position 22,139,892 of record CM024528.1, on the reverse strand, counting down.
CATCGAGCTTTGCTGCTTCTGCATATGGACCTTTTTGGACCAACCAGAACTTAGAGTATTGGTGGCAAGAAATATTGTCTAGTAATCGTGGATGATTACTCTCACTTCAGTTGTGTTTACTTTCTAGCAAATAAGTATGAAATCTTTTCTTACTTCTCAAAATTTGTGAATAAGGTTTAAATGAAAAATGTTATGCTATTTCAAGCATACGAACTGACCATGGAGGTGAGTTTAAGAATCAGGATTTTGCGAAATTTTGTGATGAATCTGGTTTCCAGCATGTTTTCTCTTCTCCATACACTTTAGAACATAATGGGGTTGTGGAAAGGAAAAAAATATCCTTACAGGAGATGGCCAGAACCCTCTTAATTGAAAGCAATATATCCTCTCAATTTTGGGTAGAAGTAGTTTCTACAGCTTGCTACATCATTAATAGAGTGTTCTTGAGGCCTATCTTGGAGAAAACTCCAATGTACAAAGGAAAGAAACCAAATGTTTCCTACTTCCATGTCTTTGGCTGTAAATGTTTTGTTTTGAAGAATGCAAATGATCGAACTGGGAAGTTTGAAGAAAAATCAGACGAATGAATCTTTCTTCGCCGTTCTACTTCAAGCAAAGCCTATAGGGTCTTCAACAAGAAGACTTAATCTGTGGAAGAATCTATGAACATCAAGTTTTAGGATTATGTGCGGACTCAACCAGACCAAACTCAACTTAAAGAGTTTGAACCTATTCCAGACTTTATAAAGTCTACTTCCCCCGAAGAGGTTCAAACTTCTAGAGAATAGCAACAAACAAATCGAGAAGTTTCAATCAAAGCAGAGGATCAACAGACTTTCAAACCAAGCAGCAACTTGAAGCATAAGTCTAGTCATCCCAAAGAACTCATCATTGGAAACATTGATGAAGGAATTCGAACTAGATCCAAAAGGCGAGAAGAGTCGAGTGCTCTAGCACTTGTTTGTGAGATTGAACCAAAAAGTATAGATGAAGCCTTGTCTGATGAAAGATGGATAGAAGTTATGCAAGAAGAGTTTAGATAGTTCAACATCAACGATGTTTGGGAGCTAATTCCAAAACCTAAAGGTAAATCTATAATCGGGACAAAATGGGTCTTCAAGAACAAGATGAACGAGAAAGGAAAAGTCGTCAAGAACAAAGCAAGACTTGTGGCCAAAGGATATACACAAGAAGAATGGATATACTATGACGAGACCTATGTACCAGTAGACTAGTAGTGAGGTTAGAAGCAATTAGATTATTATTTGCTTTTGCTAGCTATAAAGATTTCAGGTTATTTCATATGGACATCAAAAGTGCATTCCTTAATGGAATCATTCAAGAAGAAGTCTATGTGGAACAACCATCAGGATTTGAAGATCCAAGAAAGCTAGACTTATTCTATAGACGGAAAAAGGCCTTGTATGGACAAAAGCAAGCACCTCAAGCATGGTATGAAAGGTTGAGTAAGTTTCTAATTCAAAACGGTTTTGAAAAAGGGACAGTAGATACTACTTTGTTCATAAAGAGAGAAGGAAAAGATTTTTTATCGGTACAGATTTATGTAGATGATATTATCTTTGGCTCTCCTAATGAAAATCTATGCAAGAAATTTTCAAAGTTTATGTAGGATGAATTCGAGATGAGCATGATGGGTGAGGTAATTTTCTTTCTGGAATTACAAGTCAAACAATCGAAGAATGGTATATTCAATCACCAAGAGAAATATGCCAAGGATCTGATCAAGAAATTTGGGTTAGAGGATTGCAAAAGATAGAGACACCAATGTCGAGCTCTTCGAAACTGGACAAGGATGAAGAAGGGAAGAAAGTAGATGAAAAGCTATACAAAAGCATAATCAGCTCACTTCTCTACCTTACTACTTCTAGACCTGACATTTTATTCAGTGTTTGCATCTGTGCTAGATTTCAGTCTGATCTCAGAAAATCTCATTTAAGTTCTGCAAAACGCATCATTAAGTATGTGGCGACTTCTCCAAAGCTGGGTCTGTGGTATCCGAAAGAAAGAGACTTTACTCTTCTTGGATATTCAGACGCTGATTTAGCCGGTTGTAAAATGGATAGAAAGAGCACTTATGGAACTTGTCAATTGCTAGGAAATATGTTGGTATCTTGGTTCTCAAGAAAGCAGAGTATTGTAGCTCTATCAACAACAAAAGCAGAATATGTGGCTGTTGGGAGTTGTTGTTCTCAAATCCTATGGATAAGACAGCAACTAAGAGACTTTGGGATTGAAGAATCATGTATCGAGATCAAATGTGACAACAACGGTACTATTAATCTCACTAAGAATCCAATTCTTTATTCAAGGGCGAAGCACATAGAAATTCAACATCATTTTATAAGAGATCATGTCCAGAATAGAGAAATTATGATTCAGTTCATTAATTTGAAGAATCAACCGGTAGACATCTTCACGAAGCCCTTGGAGAAAAATATATTTGAGTCTATTCGCACCAAGCTGAATATTATTTCTATTTTGCAGTAAAGTCTTAAGTGATCAGACTCAGAATTTCTAGATGCTACTTCAGTAAGAGAATGTCTCGAATCCAGGTATTTTATTTTTGGAATGAAAATGTATGTTTAATCGAATCGTTGCTTGCCTATTTTATTTTTAGAAGTTAGCTTTTTCGAATTTTTGATTTTTGGCAGTTTTTATTTTTAGTTTATTTCAAAAAGGCAGTTTTGTTTTTCCTTATGACGGTTTGATTATCTTTTCTTTGTGAGCTTTCATTCCTCCCGGATTGTAAGCAAAGGGCCTAGGAATGTGCTAGAAGGGTAGACACATTTCGATCTTACAGAAGAAGACTCTCTTAAGACATCTCCACAGCACAACCCGAAGGACACTTCGCAAAATCCTCCTTGTGAACTGTTGGAAGAGGAAGTTGAGCAAGATGTTGTTCCTCTCCGTACCTTGACTCCCCAAGTTCTGTAAAGCTTTTATGGTCATCTGAAAAAGGGTAGTTTGCCAATGTTCTTTATTACTAATTTTTTAAGAGAACACGGGCATAAGAATGAAACATTTTTTCTGAGAACGATGGAACGTTGAGGAATAGCAAATAAAGGAGCAGCAGATGAGGCTTTCCTTAACTTTCCTATTGATCCTAGATTTAGCTCTTTCAATTGGCCTAAAAGCAAAGCTGATGATGAGAAAATGTTTTTGAATTTTCAGCCGAGGATGGGCATTGCTGTTGAAATGCTTGGTGATGGAATGAAGCTTTTTCGCTCTAAGGATTACAAAAGGGTTTACACCCAAATGCTGAAAAGAGGGGGTGATTAACCCTCAATCGGTTGACTTTGACTTTTTAGACTCGATCAAGGTGAATTTGAGGGAAAAATTGGTTTTCCTTCAACTTGAAAACTTCTGCTCTGAGACAACTATTGCGTATTTGGAGTTGAGTGCCTTTTTCTATTCAAACCTGTCTTTTCTTGACCAGAATCGTTTCAAATTCACTATGAGTGATAAAAAAAACTATCTGGTGGATGTTGACACATTGGCTGACATTATTGGGGTGGGAATGAGTGGTTTCAACCAATAAGTGTCTCAGTTGGTCAAGCAACAAGATTTCTTGTTAGGGATAGACTACCCGAAGAAGGCATCACTTATTCTAGATTGATAGCCTCAAATGTTTTGCTGCACAAAATTGTCATTAAGTGCATCAAACCAAAGGCTGCTTCAAAAACGGATGTTTCCAGATTTGAAGCAAGACTTATGTTTGCTATCTCCAATGGTATGGATTTTCACTCCCTCATACTATCCCGATGCACATGTATAGGACTGTTATGAAGGATAAGGGACATCTGCCTTACTTTGCGCTGGTAACTAAATTGTTCAGAAACTTTCATATCCAATTTCCAGCCTCTCTTTGTTCTCAAACTATTGCTCCTATGGTTATAGGACTGAAAATGGTTTCGAAGATGAGGTTGAAAGATCTGAACAAGGCTATAGAGCGCTTGAAGAAGGAATCTCCTAACAAAACCAAGGAAGAATCTGCTGAAAAAGAAGAAGAGGAAAGGCAAGGAAATTATGCAAGAACTTGTCAAGAAGAGAAGATCTCTTATCCTACAGGACGAAGAGGATGAAGATGATCTTACAATTTCTGCCTTTGCCTTGAAGAATCTTCAAAGTTTTGTTGGGATTGAGCAACCAAAGGAGATAGAAGAAGGAGGGAGAGCAGACACAGAGCAAAGAGAAGAAGGAAGAGAAGATAGAGAAGAAACAGAGGACAGAGAAGAAGAAGGAAGAGAAGCTGCAGAAGAAGAGGGTTAGGATGACTCCTACGAAACAACAATTGTAATATCCTTATCTGAGGATTCAGAAGCAATTAGGAGTGGACAAGTAGGAGAAAGAATAGAAAAAGAACATCACTTTCATGCTGATAACAAGAAATAACAAGAATAAGTTTTTCATTCTCCATATGTAGGCATAGAAATAGGGGGAGCTCGAGAGAAAATAGGTACTTCTTCTCCTCATTTTGCAAGTGATGATATAAGTCGATCTCCTGTTAACCTAGAAGAAGTCTATGCTTCTCATTTTCTTGAAGCTGACATTGAAGAATCTACTCCAAGTCTTGGAGGTAGACAAGTTGATGTTCTGCTATCTCTCAACACTCCATGAATACAACGCATTGAGGCTAGTGTGCAAATAGAACCTAATGTAGACTTTCAAAGGCTGCTTGAGCTCCTTCTGGAGTTAAAAGCACAGCAATATGGTATGGAGTTTGAGATCTAGAAGCTTCACTCTGGTTTGCGATCTACTTCAGATTCTTTCAATGAGAAGGTACAATCATTAAACTTTCAAGTTCAAGCTTTACATCAACAAGTTTCACAGACTACTAAGATTGAAGATGTTGAGAAGCTGAAGGAGATAGTGCGAAAGCCGGAGGAGACAGTTCGGTTAATGGAGGATTTCCAGCTAGTTCGAATTTTCATCCTATCTCTTTTCGATTTGACTATCTCCACTTTTTTGCTGCTAACAAACATGCAGATTTAAACTTTGATTTGAACTTTTGTTTTGTTTATTACAAATTTGATTATGTTTGACTGTTTCAAATACTTATATTCTGCAGAACTTAACTTTTGTGGAACTTTTGTGGTCATGCTTATGGATATGAATGAATGCTTAAATCTTGATATATGTATAATTCTTCAAAATTAACATGTATTCTGTGGTTGTAGAATCAATGCTATCTAGATACTAAACAAATTATTTTGTAAGATATCATGTACTCCTAAAGTGTTGTTTTGCAGGTCATAAGTTCTTAAATCTGTGGGGAAGTTTTGTCACCATTAAAAATGGGGAGATTGTTGGACAAAACTCCTTTAATGTTTTGAAGTTGACAAAACTTATCCAAAGTCTATTTTAAAGATTTTTAGACTTCGTCAAAGTCTAAAGACGACCAAACTTTAGTGTCAAAGTCTAAAAACTGCCAAACTTTACTGTCAAAGTCTGTTCGACATCAGAAGTCTGCCCACTCTGATAAATTCCAGACTGAACACAAGTGAAGAAAGAAGACTTTTCCAGATGCAAGAATATCTTTCTTACTTTAAGAGTTCGGTTCGTACAGGTTATATATGACCTTCTGGATGGATATATCACCTACGAGATTGGTTATCTTTATTGGAATCAATTTAGATACATCAAATCTTTTCAAAGGCAAGTAAATTTGGAAAGAATCTACTTATGGAAATTAAGATCCTAATTGTATAGGCGAATTGGATTGATAGGCCTTCATCACAATCTTCAAACGACTCAAGATCTCCTTGATTGATTCTATCCAACAGGTAGATTGGAAGAATTCCTTTGGAAAGTGCCAACAGTCGAGAAGGTATGAAGGAGTATTTAAGGTGGACTCTCTAGTTATTTGATAGTGTACGTGAAAGAAAATTTTCAAATTCTAAAGGTTACCATTTTCTTGTCATTTGATATTTTGAGCTCAAAGTTGTACTCAAAAGAGAGAGAAACTTATAGTGTGATTTCGTGAAAGAGTAGTAGAAACTCTTCATTGAGAAGTTGAGATCACAAGGCTATAAAATCTCTTTTGTTTGTTAGTGGAATCCAGCCAAGAGGCTGTCAGCGTGGAGAGTGGACGTAGGCCTGATCTAAGCCGAACCACTATAAATTATGTGTTCTTATTCTCTTCTCTGAACTTCTTTATTTTGTTCATAGTTCTATTTAACTGCGAAAGTCTGAACTCGCTCAATGTCTGTTGTTCTTTAGACTCAGTTTAAAAAGAAAAATACTTCTATCATTCCTTGCGAAAAAATGTCTTTACACCTATTCACCCCCCTCTAAGTGTTCATACTAGCACTTACACACTAGTGCAAGAGATCCCGAGACTATAACACTCTGGATCCAAGACTTGGAGAAGGCCTTTGCACTACTAATGTGCACCGAGGAAGAAAAAGTTGTGCTTGCAGTATATCAATTGCAGGGAAACGCAAGTACTTGGTGGAGAGCCACCAGAGGTAGAATAGTTTCTGAAGGTGTGGTCCCGGTGTGGAACGCTTTCCTAGAAGCCTTTAATAGCAAGTACTGCTCGGATAGCATAAGGGAACTGAAGATGGTAGAATTCCAGTGTCTTCGCCAAGGTGCGATGTTAGTAAATCAGTACAAAGCGAAGTTCTCTAAATTGTCGCAGTACGCCCCCAGACTGATCAAGGATCTGGTAGACTGAGCTAGGGGGTTCAAAGATTGGCTCAGACTGGAATTGAAGAGTCCACTAGTACCATTCAATTTGGACTACAACGACTTATATGAATGGGCCCAGTTGATAGAGAGAGACCAAAACGAACAAGCCGCCGCGTCTGGGTCAAGGTTCGGGTCAAGCAGGGATGGAAATAGGTTTGAGAAGAAACCTATGACTGGAGGAAGGTATCATATTCCACCCAATAGGAAGGGTGGGATAGGAAAGTCAACACCAAGATAGAACGATGAGTGTTGCTTCTGTGGAAGGCGACATGAATTGGCCTCGTGCCATTTTAGGATGGATGCGCATTATGAGTGTGGCCAATAGGGTCACTTGGCCAGAGATTGTCCCAAAAAGTAGAGGGGACCACAGCAGTTGCCACCACTGTCACCGATGGGTTAGAATCGAGGATCCGTGCCACAAATTGCATAGCAGGGTGGATTGAATAGACCTCCAGCTCAAGGAAGGACATATGCCATCACTAGAGAACAGGCTAAGGACTCGCCTGATGTGATCACAAGTACAGTCTCGTTGACTGACCACGCTGCTTATGCTTTATTTGACCCTAGTGCGACTTATTCATTTATAGCTAAACAATTTATTAAGCTGGTAGGATTGAGTCCTAAGTTGTTGGAGTCAGTGGTTAGCATATCTACACCGTTAAATGATAAGGTGTTAGCTATAGTGGGTTGTCCTGATTGCAAATTAGTAATTGGTGAGCAAGAGGGGATGATAGATTTAATAGTCCTTACCATGTATGATTTTGACGTTATAATTGGCATGGACTAGCTCACCAAGCCATGAGCTAAGATGGACTGCTATCGTAAAGCGATTCAATTTAACCTATTAGTGGGTGAAAGTTTCGAGTTTATTGGGAGTCGAGGAAGACCCTCGATTACCTTAATCTCGTCGCTTGAGGCAACCCATTTGTTAGACAGGGGTTGTCAAGGTTACTTGATAACGTCGTGGATACGACAGTTGAGGAGCTGAAGATTGAAGATATCGCAGTGGTACAAGAATTTCCATATGTGTTTCCGAAAGAATTGTTAGGCCTGCCATGAGAGAGAGAGAGAGAGAGATTGAGTTTGTGATCGAGTTAGCCCCCGGGATAGAGCCAATCTCTAAGGCTCCTTACCGGGTGGTGTTGTCTGAGTTGAAAGAACTAAAGGTGCAGATGCAAGAATTATTGGATAATGGATTCATACGTCTTAGTGCATCACCTTGGGGAGCACCAGTTCTGTTCATGAAAAAGAAAGATGGCTCGTTGTGCCTATGCATCGACTATTGTCAACTCAATTAGGTGACGATCAAGAACAAGTGTCGATTGCCGAGGATTGACAACTTGTTTGATCAACTGCAAGGAGCGTCAATATTTTCTAAGATCTACTTGAGGAGAGGATATCATCAGCTAAGGATTGGGAAGGAAGACATACCGAAGTCAGCGTTTTGCACTCAATACGACCATTATGTGTTTACTATAATGCCGTTCGGTTTGACGAACGCCCCCAGTTGCTTTTATGAATTTGATGAACCGAGTTTTCAAAGAGTACCTAGATCAGTTTGTGATCGTGTTCATCAACGATATCCTTGTGTACTCGAGAAGTCCTGAGGAGCACGCAAGATAGTTAAGGATAATGCTTTAAACTCTGAGGAACCATAAGTTGTACGCCAAGGTCAGCAAGTGCAAGTTTTGGTTGACTCGTGTTGCTTTCCTAGGTCACATGATTTTAGGCAAAGGAATCTCCATGGACTCGACCAAGATCAAATCAGTTATCAACTGGCCAAGATCGACGACAGTAACAGAGATTAGAAGCCTTTTGGGTTTGGCAAGTTATTACAGAAGGTTTGTGGAAGGATTCTCAACATTAGCCTCACCGTTGACTTAGCTACTGAAGAAGGAAGAGAAATTTGTATGGACAAATAAGTGTTAGTGTAGTTTCCAAGAGTTTACATAGAAGCTAACTACCGCACCAGTGTTAACAATTTCATCTGCGTTTAGAGGACTGGGTTGCGTGTTAAAGTAGCATGGCTAAGTTGTTGCATATGCATCCTGTCAGTTGAGACCTCATGAGCTGAATTACCCGACGCATGACTAAGAACTCACAGTGATTATTTTCGCTCTGAAGATTTGGAGACATTATTTGTGTGGAGAAAGATTCCAGATCTTTACAGACCACCAAAATCTCAAGTATCTATTCTCTCATAAAGAGTTGAACATGAGACAACGTCGTTGGATGGAACTTTTGAATGATTATGATTGTGATATCTTGTACCACCTTGGATAGGTGAATAAGGTCGCAAATGCGTTGAGTCAGAAGTCTTCAATTGCATAGATGATGGTTAAGGAATGGATTTTAATCAAGAGAGCTCGAGATTCGGTTTTGAAATTTGAGGTAGGCCACCTTTCAAATATTATGGCCACCCTCATAATTGAGCCGAAAGTCCAAATTAGGATCAAGTCGCTTTAGCTGACAAACCCAAAAATTCAGAAAACCATGCAAGAGGATATAGAAAAGAGAAAAACTGATTTTCAGATTTCTGATGAAGGAACATTAAGATTTAGAGGACGATTGTGTGTACCTGACAATACAAAGCTTAAAGAAGAGATATTGTCAGAAGCTCATCGTAGCAGTTACAGCATTCATCTTGGTAGTACGAAGATGTATCAGAATCTACGTCAACACTATTGGTGGACCGGTATGAAGGCGGACATCGCCAAGCATGTCGCCAAGTGCCTAATGTGTCAACAAGTGAAGGCACAACATTATAAGCCGGGAGGACTTCTGCAACCTCTCAAGATTCCCGAGTGGAAATGGGAACACATCATAATGGACTTTGTGATGAGCTTATCGAGGAGTTGAAGAGGTAATGATTCCATTTGGGTTGTGGTCGACGGACTGACGAAGTCAGCTCACTTTATCGCCGTACATAAGGAATTTGCATTGGATAGATATGCAGAATTGTACGTGCGTCAGATTGTTCGTCTGCATGGAGTGCCGGTGACGATTACATCTGATAGAGACCCGAGATTTACAGCCGCCTTTTGGAAAAGTTTGCAGATTGCCTTGGGAATGAAATTGCAATTCAGTTTGGCTTACCATTCGCAACAGATGGCCAGTCTGAGAGGACGATTCAGACTCTTAAGGACATGCTGAGAGCGTGTGTGTTGGATTTCAAAGGAAGCTAGGAGGAACAGCTTCATCTCGTCAAGTTTGCTTACAACAACAGCTCCCAGCAGAGCATTTAAATGGCCACTTTGGAAGTGTTGTATGGCAGAGCGTTTCGAACGCCAGCATGTTGGGATGAGGTTGGAGAACGGAAGATCACAGGTGCAGAGTTAGTCTAGCGGTCAGTGGATGCAGTTGTAGTCATCAGAGACATAATAAAGACTGCTCAGAGCCGCCAGAAAAGCTACACTGATAAGCGTCGAAGACCATTGGAATTCCAAGTTAGTGAGCACGTCTTTTCTGAAGGTGTCACCGATGAGGGGTACTTCGCGCTTCGGCAAGAAAGGAAAACTGAGTTCGAGATATGTAGGTCCCTTTGAGATTCTAGAAAGGATAGGGACGTTAGCGTATCGTCTTGTGTTGCCACCAAGACGGGCATAAGTGCATGATGTCTTTCACGTGTCGATGTTGAAGAAGTATGAACCTAACCCGACCTATGTACTAAATTTTGAAGAGTTAGACGTGGACGATAGGGTGTCATACGTGGAAATACCTGTTTAGATTGTAGATCAAAAGGAACAAGTTCTGCGCACCAAGACAATCCCTTTAGTTAAAGTGGTTTGGCAACACCACGGCACAAAGGGAGCAACCTGGGAAAGTGAAGAGTCGATGAGACGACAATTCCCCCACCTTTTTGTTTAAAGTTTTGTAATGGTTTAAATTTCGAGGACAAAATTTTTATAAAAGGGGAAGAGTTGTGACAACCTAATTTTCAGGTTCTGTTTTCAATTGAATAAGTCAGGCTTTTCATTGACGCACCTATAGTTCCTTTCTCTAAGTTGGCCACTCACGAGATAACTAATCTATCAGGTGAAGCCACTAAGGAATCTAAACGCAATAGACTTGAGAATTCAACAAGAAATCGACTGCTCGACTGTGCTAATCTGCAAAGGTCAATACGGCACTGTCAAAATCGATCAGAGACCGAAGATAGGTCGATTCGACAAGGTATGTGATTCATGTGTGGGTGATTCCACCTAATTACAAAATTCTCATCGAACGGCATTAGACCGATTTTTCTGTCATTTCTATACACTGTGTCCATATTTGAAATCTTGAGATTTTTACGATAATCGAAAGTCGCTAATGAGTCGGAGATGCACAATGTGGCTCGAAAATAATCGACCATGGGTTAATTGCACTAAAAATTCATGAAAGCTATCCAGTAGGTTAGGTCATGCTAAAATTGCACTCGATTGAAATTAACTACGAATTTAAACCCAATTTCATAAATTAGAAGTTCTGTCATGTCACGATTCATTTTAGGAATGTCGACTCATCCACCGAAGATTTTTTGCAAACTCGAGATTTTTGGCAAAAATTTCAAAGTAAGGTTATTTTGGATCAGAAAAATGGCCCTCCATTTTTAGTCACATTTTGGGATTCAAGTTAGTTCATTTGACGAGGAAAAATCATGAGATGGACGATGGCACCTTGGCTGATTTTATGGGGGCCAAATTAGGCTCAATTGGAGTTGAAATTGAATGAAATTGAAGAGCAAATGTCCAAAATTCGTAGCCTTGGAGGGAAGCAACCTTTTAGACCATTTGGGAAGCTTGTTGGGAAAGCTTGAGGGAGGAAAATGATTGAGGATAGGGCTAATGGCTGGTGGGGGCAAGCAATGACACTTTGAAGGCATTTTGGGTCCCCCTTGGTAGCTGTTGTCTTCTTCTTCCTCTTCAGCCTTGCTTTTCTCCATTGTTGTGCTTGTTGGAGAGCTCAAGACCAGCAAAAGAACCAGAGGAAGCTATCTTAGCCAGCCAATCCATTGCACGCTTGCCCATTTGTCGAACGCCGCCCGAGCATGCCCGCTTGGTGTTGCCACAGGCTTGTTTATCGCTTGCCTCCACGTCGTCGTCGCCCTGGACTCACCGGCTCACTAAACCAATGAGTTTACTTGTTAAACTTTGCTTAGGGAGTTAATGATGCTTAAGGGATTATTAGTTTAGGTTAATTAGGGATTATGTGGTTAGTTATATTAGATTAGTGATTTAATTGTTCAATTGTGCATGTTAGGTGGTTAGAATAGGCTAATTAGGGACTAGATAGATTGTACTATTTATCTAGTTAGGTTCAGAAATTTTCTAGGCCCGTTTGGGTGGTTAGATTAGCATTTCCGGCCTAAGTTGGTATTTATGGTATTTAATTTGCATTATTTAATTAATTTTAGTATTTATTTAATTATTTAATATTTTTCGGAAATTATACGGTGATAGCCGGTGACCAAAATTTCGTGCTGATTGCAATGGTGTGCTTTGTTTATGCAATTGAGTGCAATTGAATGGTGATTTTGATTTTTGAGTTATTATTTCAAAATCGTGAAATTTTGGTACTTAATTAGAAAATACCGGTGTGGCATCCCAAAATTCATGGCGACCTCCAAATACATTAAGGCCTATGAATAGGTGATGGAAGTACCATCAAGTTGTATTGTAGTCATTTGATCCATGATTTGCAATAAGATTTATGGCCAAGCTTTTAATGTATAATTATTTGATAGGAAAGAAAATTCTATTCTTGGCTATGTGGTTCATAGGTTGGAATTTATTAATTAATGTTGTAAGTTTTATGGCCAAGTGAAAAAGTGTAATTAGGTAAATTATATGATGGGTAATTAGGTGGTAATTAAATGGGAGCAACTAGAGAAGGGCGGGCCAAAATACTAGGCCAAGAGCAGCCCACAAGCCCCCACCATTCAGCCATTTAGGCCTGGCCCGCAAAGCCCATGGATGAAAGGAGTTGCCGTCGACCAAGGGGGGGAGGAGGCCCAGCCCATCTTCTAGCCCATCATGTGCATGGGAGAAATGCCAAGTGTTTCTCCCTTAGAGCCAAGTGGCGCCGGCATGCAAGATCAATGATTGTTAATCATTGAAAGGAAGAAAATTAGAGAGGAAGAGGGGGGCGGATTAAGCAAGGAAAGGGAGAGAAAGAGACGGGTGTCGCACAAAGAGAAAGGGGGGAAAGAGAGAGAGTTACCGTCTGAGAGAGGGAGAGCGAGCATGTGAGAGAAGAAGAGGAAGAATGAGGAGGAGTTCGCTGCCTTGCCCACCGTTTGTTGCTGTGTTTGTGCTCAAATTTGAGGCAAGTAGAGTCCTAAAACCTACCCTTTGCTTGCTGTGTTATGTGTGTGATGAATGGTAGACTTTGGTTGTGGTAGAAGTGAGGAAATTCGAAGCTCTAGGGAAAGGTATGGTAGCCTTGCATTCTGTTTTCTAGGAAGGCAGTCCAATCTTTGATGAATTCTTGAGCTGCATGCGACTTTTTAGTTGGAATCTTATTTTGACTCCTTGACGAAAGTTGTAGAGAACTTCTTGGAGACTAACATATCAAAATTTCAGAAGAAATGAACAAGTATATACCGGTGAAACTATTTTTCTTTGGAAAAGTCAGATCTGGAATCGAAAAGCTGACCTAGTATGATTTTGTGAATTTTATGAAGTTCTCCGGTTGAAATTTGATCTCATGTTCTGAATGAAAGTTGAAGATGACATGTAAAGGAGTAACATACTAAAATTTTTTAGTGGAAATGGATGAGTTTAGGTTGGTGAAACAATCCTTATTCAAAACGGTCAGAACTGGAATTCGGTGCCGAGGGTTATGGACGGTTATGGCTACTATATTTTTTAATATATTACGAATATGGTTTCGAGTTACGCATGAAATATTTACTTCTGAATTTTTTCTATAACATATAAAATTTTCAGAATTTTTGGAGTTGATTTAGGATTTTTACTGAATTTGTGAATGAAACTGTGTATGGTAATATTTCGAGATTATAAAGACTGTGATGTGTGGACTGTACCGAATTGTGTGATGTTCTTTTGATATGGTGTTCTTCATGAAATATCTTCCTCTAGATCTTGTTTACATTATGTAAATTTTTTTAGAATTTATTGAAATTTTTTAGTAATTTTTCAAGAATTATGACCAAGGAGTGCAATCTATTTTTATCCGAAATTGCTGTATTTTCAAAAATAAATGAAATTACTCCATGTGATATGATGTTTTGAGTGGTTGATTATGCTGCATATGTGGTGACATATGGCATGTTATATGGCATCAAAAGCTGATTGAGACCCTTGATATTGTTGCATCAAATGCCATGTTAAAATTGAGATACATATGTAAATATAAATTGAGATAATAACAAGACCGTCGGAGGTGTGAGCCGACGATGCCTCGGGAGTTTCGAGATGCCCGGAGTGTGTGTGCCGGATGTCCTCGGGAGTTTTGAGATGCCCAGAGGTGTGTGCCGGAAGCCTCGGAGGTGTGTGCCGGGGGGATACCTTGTGATGCTAGTTAGGGTACGAGATGCCCGGAGTGTGTGTGCCGGATGCCCGGAGGTGTGTGCTGGAGGTTCCTTGCGATGCTAGGTTGGATGTGAGTGATAAATTGTGGGACACAAACATTAGTCCCTGGAAAGATAAAAAAAAATTGAGACTGTATCATGCGTATGGATGTGTACATATGGCATGGGATGAACCTCATGGGAATGCAAGCATGAAGTGCATGGTGATATATGCACGTTGCATGGTGATATATGCAAGGCTATTCATACAAGTGCAAGTGCATGGTGATATATGCACATTGCATGGTGATATATGCACGTCGTATGGTGATATATGCATGGCTGTAAGGTGAGGTTTGCTTGAATGCATGAATGATATGTGTTTTATTCATGATACCTTGATTGTTCTGTTTGACGCATTGTGTAGTTTGGTGGATCTTTACTGCTGAGTGGTTGTACTCACCCCTTTTGGGGATTAACATTTCAGATTAGAAAGATGCATTTGCTACTAGTTGCACGCGGTACTTATTATGGATTGCCATCTGATGTCAAGGTGGAGTGCACAGAGCATTCCTATACTAGTGTACGTGGTCTGGTGTATGTCCGAGTTCGTGTCTTAGTGATGTATGATGTGGGTCTTACTGATGGCCCGGTTATCCAGGAGTTTTTGTCTGTTCATGTCCGGCGTGGTGGAGTGATGCTAGGGATGCTGCCGCCGCCGCCGCCCGATGCACCGAGTTAGGTGTGATGGCACATATAGTTGGTGGGGGCTGACACTTTTTGGGGATAGCTGACGCTTGTTGATGGAGGGGGGTACGTGTTCGATGTGGGGTCGAGTTCTCTTTTGAGTTATAGTCAAATATAGTTAAAAATCTTGGCCTTTTTGTTGTACCGACCCGAAATATCCATCGTGAAAATATAAATAAAAGTGACTTAGCTTTGTCTTTACATTTGGAGCATAGGTAGTGTGCATTGCATTATTGTTTTTGAAGTGAGGAGTGGTGAGATACGTTTATGCTTCCGCTGATGAACTGGGCTAGGACCTTTACAAAAAAAATGGAAAAGTATTCTATTGATCAACCCCTATGAACTATGGTTTCACTTTAACAAAAAAAAATAAAAATTACCTTACTGGTACGTAATAGGATGAGTGACAAGTACCTGTGGTGACCCTAACGGATTGGGGGCCGTCAAGTGATGCCACAATCGGGTGTCAGATTTTGACATCGAAAATGGCTTTAAATATTATATCAAATAATGAGATTCCAAAAAGGAAGGATATCAATTTTTAAAGTTTGATCTGACTATGTACCCACACACGACTATTTTCATCAGGTGTTTTTAATACGAATAAAATAGGCCAAATGCATTGTCTTAATTGAGACATTTAAGTGCAATGCACGATGTCCTTGACTGGGTTGATTGATCGTGAGATGGCTAAGTGATCCTGTCCCTAATGTGCGTCGGTAGGATGTTGCCCCTATATGGGATGCCCTAGCAATGGATCCCGAATCGCGGTAGAGGCGGGACCGAAGCTCCTTTGGGAATGCTATCCCAGATATGTGTCAGGTGGACATTGCCGCGCTCAAGGGATGAGGCGAAGCCTGGCTACACCAGAAGACTGATGTGCGTCGGTTAAAGTCGCCCGTGTGGGTAATGGTCAATTGGAATGCGTGGTTGATTGAGATAGATGTGTCGGATTATGGGACAAAATTGTGTGGCATGGAATGGGACATGTCATAACGATTTGGCCCTATAATTAGGACCCTTGTGATTGATTGAGATGGAGTGAGACATTCCAATTGATGTGTGCATCTATTATATGCATCGTGTATATGAACTGTGTTGACGTGCAGGAAGGAACTGAGATGAGATAAGTCTCATTGATTGTGTGATTGTGTGATTGTGTGATTAGGCTGCCACTAGACGTATTTCCTTCCTAGTTGCAGAGGCATTGTCTCACCCTGTTGTGGGCTCAATCTTTTTAGGTCTTAGATGGCGGTTCCTCCGGAACATTTTGGGCAGCCGCGGGCTATTACTAAGCAGAGGATAGATGTCCAGATCCTTGGTAGTCATTAGGTCTACGAGTTAGTTTTGACCACCATTTGGGTTGACGAGAGCCTACCTAAGAGGGTACCTCATTGATTCAGGGCGTGGTTTCGCCATGGACTCAATGGATACAAAATGGGTCCCCTCCAGGGTTTTGAGATTCCCACGGTGGATGTCGATGCCGCTGTTGGTGAGGGTGCAGCTGACCCTCGTGATGGAGCTGTGGAGGACCCAGGGCCCTTGGAATCTGTGGAGTCCAAAGGATTAGTGAACTTGTCCGTCTAGTAGGTCGTAGGACAGTTCCTTTTTGAAAGTCGATCTTTTATTGACCCATGTTTATAAACTCAGCTTGTTTCTAAAAGTGTTTGGTTTGATGTGATTATCATGCTTTCCTATCCCGTTCTTTTTGTTGGCAAGGGTGTTTAATTCGCTTCTGCATGTGCAATAAAATGAATGGGTTGGCGACGCATCCTGGGACGTTGCATATTTCATCAACCATCAAGGGATGGGCACGTGCTCGACAATCGGGGCGTGACATACTGAGTAGCGTATAGACGTCCCTGTCCCTAGGAGTCACTGGATCCATGAGCTTGATGTGACCACTGTCTAGGTCGATGAGGGCCTACCTCAAAGGGTACCTCATTGATTCAGGGTGTGGTTTCACCATGGGCTTAATGGGTATAGGGAAGGTCCCCTTTAGGGTTTTGATAGCTCCACCGTTGCAATCAACGCTGCTCCAGGCGAGGGTGCAGTTGACCCTCCTGATGGGGTTATGGAGGATCTGAAGCCCCTAGAGCCTATGGAGGTGGAGCCCGAAGGATCGGCTAATGTGTCCGACTAGTAGGTCGTAGGACAACTTCTTTTTGAAAGTTGATCTTTTTGTAGACATACTAGTTTGTTTATGAAAATGTGGTTTTTGGTGAAATTGTGGTCCTGCTTTTCTATCTCATATTTGTGTTGTCTAGGGATTTGTTTATTCGCTTCCGCATATGCAATAAAATGAATGGGTCGGCGACGCGTCCTGGGACGTCACAATTTTATCGACCACCGAGGGATGTGTGCGTGCTTGAGGTTCGAGGCATGATAATGTCCCTGTACCCGGGAGTCTTTGGCTCAAT
This sequence comes from Eucalyptus viminalis, assembly GCA_014182385.1. NCBI lineage: Eukaryota > Viridiplantae > Streptophyta > Magnoliopsida > Myrtales > Myrtaceae > Eucalyptus > Eucalyptus viminalis. The sequence continues at coordinate 22,122,501 of CM024528.1, read as the reverse complement.
AAGCTCATCGTGACCACTATCTTGGTCAATGAGGGCCGACCTCAATTGGTACCTCATTGGTTTAGGGCATGGTTCTGTCATGGGCCTAATGGGGTCGAAGAAGGTCCCTTGCAGGGTTTTGACATCCCTGCCGTTGCAGTCAACACCACGGCGGGTGAGGGGGTAGCCGATCCCCCCGATGGTGTCGTGGAAGACCTAGAATCCCCGGAGGTCTCAGAGGTCTCGGTTGAGGAGTCTTGTGCCTAGATGGCTTAGTGACTCTTCTTTTTGGAGTTAGACTTTTGTTTATAGTCTAGCGTTGTATATAAACCTGGCATGTTTATAAAAGAGTGTTTTATGAAATTTGTATCATGCTTTTCTATCCCATATTTGTGTTGTCTGGGGATTGTTTATACGCTTCCACATGTGCAATAAAATGAATAGATCGGCGACACGTCATGGGACGTCGCAAATTTTATCGACCACTGAGGGATGTGCGCGTGCTTATGGTTCGAGGCATGACAAAAACTCTAAGAAAATATATTCAAAAAAGTATTTCGAAGAAAAATGACATTAGAAAGCTTCATCATTGCTGTATTTAAGTGGGAAAAAAGTTAAATAATTAAACTTGCTAGGCTTCTAGCCACATTATTAAGGCTAAGTGGTTCCAGGTTGTTGACACCTAAATTTTGGCGATCCATTTGGTCATATATCACATAGAAAATTAGGGGATAATTTTATCCCTGAAAAAAATATTAATTGCATAGCATATAGATGTGAGTGCATTTATTTTTAATTTACATGTTTTGCATTTATTGATTGGACCGGTAACGGGTGGATTTGAATTAATGGTTATGAGCTTTAAATTGACAGGCCGGACTAAGCCCATGAAGCGAGCAAATTGACCCAAACTGGTTTTGTTTAAGTAATCGGAAATTATCTCGTGAGAAAATAAGAATTTGAAATTTTCCGAGATATGATGAATTTTTTAGATAGGGCAGATTTGAAAAGTGAATATTGCATTTGGAAAAAAGAATCTTCGTGGATATCAATTTGGAAAAATTAAAACCCTAATACGTGACCTATAAATAGGTTAAAACGACTAGGGTTTTAAAGAGGGCCATACGTTGAATATACAGCCGTACAAAGGGAGCTTCTCTCAAGTTTAGGTCTCCCTTGGTTTTTCCTTTTGCTCTATTGTTGGGGGAAGGGAAAAGTCGGCAGGGATTTCTCCTTCTGCTGAAAAATGCACCAAAGCACAGCTGGAGACAGAGAGAGAAGACGTGAGAGACGGGTGAGAGTGATGGAGAGAGAGAGAAAAAAGAGGAAAATAGCTACTGTTCGTCTTCTCCAGAGCTTCCACCCGACGCTGCTACTCATCACCTCCGTGCCACAGCACTCGATCCTTCATCGAACCGCCGTAGCCGCCACTTGTTCCCTCGCGACTCGCAGCACCCGCGAGCCTCCCTTGCCGTTGCTATCGTCGGCCATCGTCACTCCGAACTTTCCTCTGCGATGCCCGGGCCGCTCAACCGCTCTGTCCTGCTACGCCTTCTCCACAAGCCGTCCCCTGCTACTACGACCTACGCTTCCAGCGCTGCTCCTGCTCTGCCTGACCTGCAACCCATTCACTGTCGCTGCTCTCCCCTGTACTCGAGTGCCTTCACGACCTGACAACCAGCGATCTGCGCTCCAGCCTTGTCGCCCCGCGAAACTGATGCTGCCTCGCCGATCTTCACCCCTATCTGCCGCATTGGAGCCGCTCACCGACGCCTCCGCTCACCAGATCGCAAGCCCATCAGCTCTGCACCACTGCTGTAGATCGCGACGCCAAGATCGGCTGCCCTTACTCACTCGACGTGTTGCTGCCTAAGCCTCTCTATTTTGCTCTGCTCTTGCTCGCACGTCCATCGCCAACAACGCCCGTGACGACCTGCTCCTCTGCTGGACAACCGCCAAGTTGGTCCGCCTGCACGCCGACTGCCGCCCTTCATCAGAGCTCCGAATGCCGGCGACTCGACTGACGGCGCACCCACCATGAAGCTGCCAAGCTATGCATGGAAGAAGAAAAAAGAAAAAAGCAAAATCAATTTAGGTAGTTTTTCTTTTATTTATTTATTTTTTATTATTTTTATTTTACTTTGTTTGTTCTTTTTTAGTATAATTACTCCTTAGTATTAGGAAAATATGTTCGACATGAAATTGCCTCTGAAATTTGGGATTGACGGTCCGATTTTTGCGCCCGAAATCCGACTTGCAATCTCAATCGCTTGAAAACTTCCCAATCGATCTCACGCTCGAGATTCGATTTGCGATTTATTTAAAAATTGGCCAACCCGATCTCATGCGCGAGATATGGTTCGCCAATTTGTGGATATCGAACCTATCTTATCAAATTTGTCGTCATGTTGGTTGAATCAATTTTATTTTTTTGTAAAAGGAAAAAAATCCAAAAATATTTGAATTAGGATTTGGGTTGGTTTTGGAATATCTCTTGTTATTTTGCATATTTAGAATAGGATTTTATTTCAAATTTCAAAAAATAAAAATCAAAACAATCAAAAATCAAATCAATCAATTTAGGTTGTTAGTTTTTTTTTTACTTAGGTTGCATGTTTAATAATTTGACAATTCTTAATGTTGAAATTAGTAAAATAAAAGCACAAAAAAGGGTCATCATGCATATGTCATGTAGAATTCGAGCATTCTTTGTATGTCATTGCATATTGGATAATATTGCATGTGTCATTTTGAGTTTAAATTGATTTTTAGATAAATTGCATCTTAGGTTAGAGATTGCTAAGTTAAGATAATATCATGGTTTAAATTAGGATTTAGTCCGACCTAATCCTTAATATAAGCTGGATAGAGTCTTAATCTAGATAGGTTTTTGCATTTTTCTTAATTTCGAATTTCATGAAAAATACAAAAAAAAAAAAAAATTGTCTTAGAATAAATTCATTTCATTCTCTAGAATAGATTGCTTTTTAGGAAAATAAAAATCATGTGCACGTCATATAGAATTAGGTTTATAAAATGCACATCATTTAGTTATTGCTAGGTTTGTTTAATTAGAACTTCCTCGTCATTAGAGTTAGGTCATTTGATAAATTTAGATTGCATATTTATTGCATTTCTTTTCAAGTCATTTTACTCATTCATATAGTTTATGTCATATTGCCATGCCATATCATTGCATGTTAGATTAGTAACATTGCATGATCCTCATTAAATAAGTAAAAGTAAAAAGGAAATTGTGTGTTAATAAGAAATCTTATCTAAGGTTGTTGATGTGGATTCTAATTTAACATTGCAGATGCTTTCGTTTTTATGAGGTAAGTTTGCAATTTATTTATTGCTTTCTTGAGTGTTAAATTTGTGGTTTGTGCACCCGCATGATCGCCTCATATGTTAGAAATAGATTTAAAATCAATCCAAGCTACCTACAAAAGCATTTTTGAAAATAAAAGAATTGTACCGAAAGGGCATTAAAGAAATCTAGTGTAACCAAGTCCCCGTACCCATAGTCTTTGGTTCGTAGGAGTAAAGTAAAACTCCGTTACTTTACTTGGGTTTTTGATCGACCCACCAAAAATAGATTAGTGGCGACTCTAGATAAAATCCATTTGCATGTTAAAAACTTAAACCTAAGTCGTGAATTGGTATGGGCTTGAGAAAGCCCGCGTTAAGTCTAGGCTTAACAATCCATTAGCCAAACACTAGGTGGTTCACACCCGAAAATTTTGTTGCGATAGCTTGGCGACTCTGCTGGGGACTTGAGTTGAAACTCTTAGTGGACTTAGGTTAATTTTATTTTCTTTTTTTAAAATGTTTTTGTTCGGCAAAGCAAAGATTCCAGGTATGTCCTTAACATTTAGGTGTTAAATGTTTTTGCAGATTGGGAGGTATAAGGAGAGTAGTGATTGTTAACCCTTGTCTTGCAGGTTGGAATTGAGGATGAATGTTTTAAATTCAAGTTATTGAAGTGCTGTTTGATTTAAACTGTTGTGCATGCCTTGCATCTTGCACTACACTTTTGCACACACAACCTGCTGCCGGACCTGGGCCGCATTGGATCATTTAGGATGGTGTTGAGATGGATACCACTCCGACCGCATGCTTGCGGTACGAGTCGCCCATCTCAATCCGGAAGTTTCTTTCATGGTGTCAATAGTACCCACATCGATCCGCATGCCCGCTACCCGGGTTGGCTCTTTGACCAAGGCGGAGTCATTAGGACTTGACATAGTCCACACGCCAGTGGCTAGTCTGATCATCCTTGTGGCTCGACCTTGATAAGCCTTATAGATTAGAAATCGAGCCACTTACCATGCGCATGTCTATGTGATTGTCATTGATTCTCCTTGGTGAAGTAAGTCTTCTTTCCTTATACCATGCAATTTATTTTGTCGTGCTTTTGGTCTGTCCATGACAATCTAGGTTAGTCATCTAATCTAATTCTTTTGTCAATTAGAAATGAAATGAGGAAATTGCCATGCAATGAATCAGTTGGAAAATAAAAAACTTTGGAGAATTTGTCTTCAATTCATGTTTAGAAAATTTGGTCTTGCTAGAGTGTTAATCTTTATTTTCCTAATCCTTTTTTAGGAAATACCCTTATTGAACGAATTTTTCATGAATAAATGAAAAAAAATGGAAAAATCGATTAGATCATTATCATGGATTGACTTTCTAATTACACCTCATGCTTACATGTTTTCGTTCATTTGATTAGATGATTATGGAGTGATCCTGCTCACCCATCCGTTTACGATCGAGAGCTAAAATGATGGATGAAAAAGAGCCTATCTTGTCAAGCAAAAGTGCTGCGATGACATAAGTGCTCTATTTTCAGTGAGAAATTGCGACTCCAAGAGGAGAGCCAATAAGACTTTTTGAACTGTCTCATTTTCCTAAGGTAGCCGAATTTGATGCCACATGAAGAGGCTAGCGACATATTTAGATGGAAGAATATCTGACCTAAAGGGTTTGCATCACAAGATCAAGAAGGGTGAAGAATTCAAGTACACATGATTCATGGTCCTAAGTAGTTTGATTTCCTCATTTAATTATTGGCAAACACCTTCCCCTGCGTGAGAATTTTTTTATCGCTTTTTAGGGATTGATTTCAATTTCCTCACATTTCAATTAATGTAATTCGATTGATGATAATCAATAAAATTACAAGTTTTGTTTTGAGGACATGATAGGGTACACCAAACCAACTCGGTGACGATACCCAACAATGAAAAGAAAATATCATCCATGGAGAAATTTTGAGGACTGGGCTTCTTCATGCTTCCTCATAAAAAAAAAATCATTTTTGAAGCCATTTCCAAATGCATGCATTAGGTTACTATTGTTTGTTTTTCTAACTCATTTACTTCATGTCTCAGAGCATAACAGAGAGGCGTTTGAAAATAATGCGTCAATTTCTAGTGATGGTGGGCCCGTTGATTTGGGGACATACATCCGAAAGAAAAATAGATGTGGGGGCAAAGGATCATTTCCTAGTTGATCTTGATGACATCTCTCAAGAATGACAAATTAGGGCATGACAAATTTCGGTAGTGACCTGACTGAGATAAAATCTCGATCTGAACCAAAATGGATGTGTAATTTGAATTTACTCTGATGTTACATTGTATCCTTTTCATGCATGTTCTCTTGTGCAGGGGCAAAAGTGGATTTTCAGTCTTGATTAATAGGGACAATCCAATGACACCCAATTGTTGAGATAGTCCCTTCGTGGGACAATTCCTTGATTGAATGTTTGAAATCATGTTTTTCATACTTATGAGAGCATGTTTTGTCTTTTTGAAGTCACAAAAGCTTTTCATGCTTAAAGTTGCTGGACTCTTTCGAAAAGATAATTTTCATATTGACTTAGCTCACCAATTTCAAGTGGAGGTTTGTCAAGATAGACAATTCAATGGAGTGACATTAATGCTTAAGAATGCTGAATGAGACGTATCAGGATGATGAAAGGCAAGTCCTATCCTATACACAGTCCCTTATTTATACACTTGTGAGATGAGTGTAGGAAGTTACATATCCCCAAGATAAAGAGTTTTCTCGCGAAAGGTACGATGACCGAAATGATGAGGGGCAATTCATTTCTCTATCCCAAACACTATATGTGATCCATTGCTTAACCCCTTTGAAGCCCCGTACACTTGTGGTAATTCTTTTAAATTACCCCTATCAAGAACCTCCCTACATTAGGGCAAATTGGAGGATAAGACAGCATTATAAGGTGAAGAAAATGAATTGAAATTTTCTTACTCTCACTTGCATCAATCTTCAAGTCGTGTTATTACATTGAATTCATATGATAATTTAAGTGCCTTAGAATGACGAAGAGCATTTCTTTCTCTATCCTACATACTTATATCTTTTGCATAGCCCACTTGAGCCTACAATTTCATTTCTTTTAAACCCAGTTGGTGATCATCCCCCACACTGGGGCAAGGCAAGAGATAGATGAAGACCTTTGAAAGTTCGAATGTCATTCAAAGTGTAATTGCTTGACACATGCATAGAAATCATAATAGAACTAAGGGGCATGAAAAAGCAGTGTGCTTGGTAAAAGCAAGGCCAATGCCCATAAAAAAAGTGAAAAAAAAATTAATAAGAACTAGGGGCATGAAAAAGCAGTGTGCTTGGTAAAAGCAAGGCCAATGCCCATAAAAAAAAGTGAAAAAAAATTAATAAGAACTAGGGGCATGAAAAAGCAGTGTGCAAGGCCATTGCCCATAGATGAAAAAAGAGAGTCAAGATAAGGTGACTATCAATTGCAAGAATTGAATCTCGATGGAGCAATACTCAAAGAACTCAAAAGCTGAGTTTTTACAATCAATGGGGCAGTTCATGAAGACAATCCCCGATGGTGAAAAATAAAACTGGTGGCAATGCCAAGATGATCATTAACTCTCACCCTTTACACACATTTTGAGCCTAATGATCCTTTCATTTCTAAACCCATGAACCTGGCCTATGTTACTTCCCTTACAAAGTCTCTTCATATTAGGGCACTTGAATTAACACGGTAATTCATATGCATCGCTCGAAGAAGTGCGAGCAAGATTATTTCTTTCTCATTTTGCAAGGTTCTTGACTTGTAAACCCGGAGATGATTATAGAATTGTTCTTTCAATTGCCTTGACTTGAAGAGTCCCTTTGTTAAGCCATTGACCAAGCCCACATTACGGTCCCTATTAAAGACCTCTCAGATTGGTAAGGTCGTACTGTTTGCGAGAATACTTGGACCCTTGTTGGTATGATGATAGTGAGACGAAGTGATTCTCATAAAATAGCCTCTAAATGAGAGTGAGTGAAAGTCCTTTTCAAATTGAAGGTCCCTCATTTGGTATTCTTAGGAAATCCATGTCATGAGTGAAGATTGTCTTGAATGATAATTCTCTCCAGTAGAAATTTGCGTGATGCAAAGTCATTATGCATGAGCCCGATTGAGTTAATAAAAACGTTAGTGGATTTTGAAGTGTGCATTCCAAAATAGTCTTAATTGCTTATTTATTTGGTAAATGCATTTTTGCTCTAATCATGTCTGACAGGTAATGTATTTTCAAAGACCCAAGAGCTCTTGACATTCAGGTTCCTTTTAGAATGTCTCATGATATTAGGAGATGAGAAACCTTCACGAACATTCAAGGTGCATCCTTGATGTTCCCAAAATTTATTTCTATCAGGAGGTGAGAGACCTCCTCCACAGGATATCTAAATTCCAGAAGATATATCCCAAAGAATTAGAGATATCACCAGGTAAGTATATCTCTACCCATACTTTAAATACTTGTCATTGTGCAGGTATTCTCTCTCTAGTGTCCTTTATATTGACCTGGCGTGCTTTCGTAGCCCAGAGTCCCTTTCATTAACTCGGCTTGCTTTTGTAGCCCAGTGTCCTTCATATTGACCTAGCATGCTTTTGCAGCCCAAAGTCCTTTTTAATAGACCCATCGTGCTTTTGTAACTCGGTGTCCTTTATATCGACCTGGCGTGCTTTTGTAACCTAGAGTCCCCTTCATTGACCCGGTGTGCTTTCGTAGCCCGAAGTTCCTGACTTGGTGTGCTTTCGTAGCCCAAAGTCTATTTTATCGAACCAGCGTGCTTTCGTAGCCCGGATTTCTTCTATCGACCTGGCGTGCTTTCATAGCCTAGAGTCCCTTTTAATCGACACTCGATTGAGTTGTCCCCCAAAGATTTTCCTCCAGATTCAATCTGATTAAGGCGACCAAAGAAGGGTTCGGGTTCTGGTCTGATGATCTGTGTTGCAACGCTGGGCGACTGAAGAATGGAAAAATCTCCGTTTAGGCGATCGTAGAATGGTATGGGTCCTAAACAACATTTATTGCTCTAACAGGCGATTGTAAAATGGTACGGGTCCTGGAAAAAACAATTTTCTTCGTCAAGGCAACCGTAGAATGGTACGAGTCCTCGACAACACCTATTCCTTATTCAGGCGATCGTAGAATGGTACGGGTCCTAGAAAGTGAATCCCCATTTAGGCGACCATAGAATAGTACGGGTCCTAGACAACACATATTTCCTCATTCAGGCGACCGTAGAATGGTACGGGTCCTAGAAAATGAATCCCCATTTAGGCGACCATAGAATGCTACGAGTCCTAGACACAATTAAGCACGCCATGCGGGCGACCGTAGAATGGTACGAGTCCCGGACATGTAACACCAACTACCTCGAACTACTCTATCCTCTTTGAAGGTAAGTTATTCCGGTAGGTTTATTTATCATTTGCATTAGCATTTCCATGCATCATTAAATTGCATTTTAAAATGGAGTTCTTTTTTAAAAAAAAAATATCATTTAGTGCATGTGCATTGTCAAAATTTAGGTTTCAATTTATCTTTGAAGGCAACCTCTGCAAGCTCACCTTCAAGGAGGGGCAGCTGTTGACACCTAAATTTTGGCGACCTGTTTGGTCATTTATCACATAGAAAATTGGGGGTTAATTTTATCCTTGAAAAGATATTAATTGCATAGCATATAGATGTAGGTGCATTTATTTTTGATTCACATGTTTTGCATTTATTTATTGGACCAGTGATGGGTGGATTTGAATTAGTGGTTATGAGCTTTAAATTGACAGGTCGGACTAAACCCATGAAGCGAGCAAATTGGCCCAAACCGGTTTTGTTTAAGTAATTGGAAATTATCTCATCAGAAAATAAGAATTTCAAATTTTTCGGATAGGGCAGATGTGAAAAGTGAATATTGCATTTGGAAAAAAGAATCTTCGTGGATATAAATTTGGAAAAATTAAAACCCTAATCCGTGACCTATAAATAGGTTAAAACGCCTAGGGTTTTAAAGAGGGCCATACGTTGAATATACGGTCGTACAAAGGGAGCTTATCTCAAGTTTAGGTCAAAAGAAGAAAAAGCTCTCCCTTGGTTTTTCCTTTTGTTCTATCGTTGGGGGAAGGGAAAATTCAGCAAGGATTTCTCCTTCTACTGAAAAGTGCACCAGAGCACAGCAGGAGATAGAGAGAGAAGACGTGAGAGACAGGTGAGAGTGACAGAAAGAGAGAGAAAAAAGAGGAAAATAGCTGATGTTCGTCTTCTCCAGAGCTTCCTCTCAACGCTCCTGCTCATCACCTCCACGCCACAGCACTCGATCCTTCGTCGAACCGCCGTAGCCGCCGCTCGTTCCCTCGTGACTCGCAACACCCGCAAGCCTCCCTCGCCGCACGAAGCCCGCCGTCGCTACCGTCGGCCACTGTCACTCCGAACTCCCCTCTGCGATGTCCGGGCTGCTCAGCCGCTCTGTCCTACTACGCCTTCTCCACGAACCGTCCCTTGCTACCGCGACCTACGTTTCCGGCGTTGCACCTGCTCCGCCTAACCTGCAACCCATTCACCGTCGCTGCTCTCCCCTATACTCGTGTGCCTCCTCGACCCGACAACCAGCGATCTGCGCTCCAGCCTCATCGCCCCGCGAAACTGTTGCTGCCTCGCCGATCTGCTCCACCAGCATGACGAAGCCCACTGCGCCTCAGCCGATCTTCACCCCTATCTGACGCACCGGAGCCGCTCGCCGACGCTTCTGCTCACCAGACCATGAGCCCATCCGCTCTGCACCACTGCTACAGATTGGGGACGCCAGGACTGGCCACCCCTACTCACTCGACGTCTTGCTGCCTGAGCCTCTCTGCTCTGCTCCACTCATGTTCGCATGTCCATCGCCAACAACGCTCGTGATGACTTGCTCCTCTGCTGGACCACCGCCAAGATGGTCCGCCTGCACATCGGCTACCGCCCTTCGCCAGAGGTCCGAACGCCGGCGACCCGACTGACGGTGCACCCACCATGAAGCTGCCAAGCCGTGCATGGAAGAAGAAAAAAGAAAAAAGCAAAATCAATTTAGGTAGTTTTTCTTTTATTTATTTATTTATCTTATTTTATTTATTTATTATTTTTGTTATTTGACTTTGTTTGTTTTTTTTAGTATAATTATTCCTTAGTATTAGGAAAATATGTTCGACATGAAATTGCCTCTGAAATTTGGGATTGACAGTCCGATTTTTGCGCCCGAAATCCGACTTGCAATCTCAATCGCTTGAAAACTTCCCAATCTGATCTCACGCTCGAGATTGGATTTGCGATTTATTTAAAAATTGGCCAACCCGATCTCATGCGCGAGATATGGTTCGCCAATTTGTGGATATCGAACCTATCTTATCAAATTTGTCGTCATGTTGGTTGAATCAATTTTATTTTTGTAAAAGGAAAAAATCCAAAAAATATTTGAATTAGGATTTGGGTTGGTTTTGGAATATCTCTTGTTATTTTGCATATTTAGAATAGGATTTTTATTTCAAATTTCAAAAAATAAAAATCAAAACAATCAAAAATCAAATCAATCAATTTAGGTTGTTAGTTTTTTTTTTTTACTTAGGTTGCATGTTTAATAATTTGACAATTCTTAATTTTGAAATTAGTAAAATAAAAGCACAAAAAGGGTCATCATGCATATGTCATGTAGAATTAGAGCATTCTTTGTATGTCATTGCATATTGGATAATATTGCATGTGTCATTTTGAGTTTAAATTGATTTTTAGATAAATTGCATCTTAGGTTAGAGATTGCTAAGTTAAGATAATATCACGGTTTAAATTAGGATTTAGTCGGACCTAATCCTTAATATAAGCTGGATAGAGTCTTAATCTATATAGGTTTTTGCATTTTTCTTAATTTCGAATTTCATGAAAAATACAAAAAAAAAAATTGTCTTAGAATAAATTCATTTCATTCTCTAAAATAGATTGCTTTTTAGGAAAATAAAAATCATGTGCACGTCATATAGAATTAGGATTATAAAATGCACGTCATTTAGTGATTGCTAGGTTTGTTTAATTAGAACTTCCTCGTCATTAGAGTTAGGTCATTTGATAAATTTAGATTGCATATTTATTGCATTTCTTTTCAAGTCATTTTACTCATTCATATAGTTTATGTCATATTGCCATGCCATATCATTGCATGTCAGATTAGTAACATTGCATGATCCTCATTAAATAAGTAAAAGTAAAAAAGAAATTGCGTGTTAATTAGAAATCATATCTAAGGTTGTTCATGTGTATTCTAATTTAACATTGCAGATGCTTTCGTTACTATGAGGCAAGTTTGCAATTTATTTATTGCTTTCTTGAGTGTTAGATTAGTGGTTTGCGCACCTGCATGATCAGCTCACATGTTAGGAAAATATATTTAAAATCAATCCAAGCTGCCTAAAAAAGCATTTTTGAAAATAAAAGAATGGTACCGAAAGGGCATTAGAGAAATCTAGTGTAACCAAGTCCCCGTATCCATGGTCTCTGGTTCGTAGGAGTAAAGTAAAACTTCTGTTACTTTACTTGGGTTTCTGATCGACCCACCAAAAATAGATTAGTGGCGACTCCTAGATAAAATTCATTTGCATGTTAAAAACTTAAACCTAAGTTGTGAATTGGTATGGGCTTGAGAAAGCCTGAGTTAAGTCTAGGCTTAACAATCCATTAGCCAAACCCTAGGTGGTTCACACCTGAAAATTTGGTCGCGACACGGGTTCTATGCAGGTGCCACCTAGAACCTGGAACCTGGAACCTGGAACCTACCAATTAGAACAAGTTCTTCATTTTTTGGGATATGGAATCTACTTTGTCACAAGTTCTATAATCAATTCTAGAATCTACCAGGTTCCACCTATATTATTAATTGAACGACTACAGTGAATTAAAATATTTAATGACCGTCACTTGCTGCTACAATTCACTTACCATAACTTATATTTAGCCTCATGAAAAAATGAATATTAATAAAGTAAAATTGTCGGCCATAAAATGCAAGCTCAAACTAGTGCGTCGAAATTATACACTCATTATCAAACGACACTAAGTATCACAAAATCGCGAAAACATGAACTAAGAAAAATATTAAAACTTTGTTCCAAGTTCTATGTTACAAGTTTCTCCAACTAAGAATTTAGAACCTAGCCATTAAAACAAGTTCATCATTTTTTGGAACCCGGAACCTACTCTACATACCTTGGAACCTAGAACCTACAAGTTGCCACTAGTACAGGTTCTTAGATTTCAAATTCTTCCCTAAAATCATGCTCACCCCTGCACACTATCACCAAAATGATACAATTGAAAGTAATTACATATACTAAGAGGAAAGGACCTGGAAGAAAGTTCAAACTATAACATTAGAATTACAGCTAAACCACATCTAACTAACAAAATTAAAAGCTTTTAACAATTTATAAACACATAATGTTAAGAACCTAAAAAGCTAGCACTAAATTATGTTTAATTAATTTCTCGAATAACATAAACAATGCTAAACTAAGATTATCCCAGAATTCAAAGAAAGATATTATTGATGTTGAATCTAAAACTGTAAGTGACCGAGCTAATCAATTCGAGCAGGAAAAAAAAAGATTGGCAAGCTGTGATCCCATCTGCCTGTGTGGACAGTTTTTGGCCAAGTGACCCTGCTGGCCACATTCATAGCAAGCACCAGTCCTAGAATGACACAGGGCTGATCCATGTTGTCTCCCACAGAAACGACATACTCCATTTTGACTTGGGGTTGACTTTCTAATCTCACCCTTCCTGTTAGGCGAAATAGGATACCTTCCTTCGGTCATCAATTTATTCCCAAACTGATTGCCCTCCCTGTTTGACCCGAATCACAACCCAAATGTGGCGGCTCATTCATTCAAGTTTCTCTCTATCAGTTGTGCCCACTCATACAAGTCATTGTAGTCCTCCAGATTGAATGGCACTAGCGAATCCTTCAGCTCCAGTCTGAGTCAATCTTTGAATCTCCTTGCTCAGTCTACTGGATCGTCGATCAGTCTTGGCGCATACTGAGATAACTCGACGAACTTCGCCTCATACTAGTCCACAAACATTAGACCTTAACAAAGGCATTGGAATTCCTTCATCTTCTATTCTTGAGCGCAGTCCGAGAAATACTTGCTGTTAAATGTTTCAACGAATGTGTTCCACTCCGAAACCACACCTTCAGGGAACACTCGTCCTCCGGTGGCCCTCCACCGGGTACTTGCATTTCCTTGCAACTGATAGATTGCAATGATCACCTTTTCTTCCTCTAAGCACCTTGGCAGTGCAAAGGCTTTCTCTAACTCTTGGATCTCTAGGGTTGCAGCTTCGGGATCACCTGCTCTTGTAAATCTTGGCTGGTTCAACTTCAAGAACTGCTTTACAAGCTTGTGCATCAGTCTTTCAGCAATCACATTCCTAGGTGGAACCTTGGTAGGTATGGCAACAACAGCGGCAGCTTGATTATGAACTTGCTGCCCCATCAAATTTCCCAAGGTCTCAAGCGCCTATGCGATCCCATCGATTCTAGGATCGCCAAGTCCTGCTACACTAGCACCGATCGGCGGCGATACTATCCTACTGGGGCTAGCCTGAGCTGGCGCTCTCCCTCGGGTACCGACCCTTGTCGGTGTCACGCCCCAAACCTCGAGCACGCGCACATCCCAAGACTCATCGCCGACCCATTCATTTTATTGCACATGTAGAAGCGAATAATCAAATCCCTAGACAACACAAATATGGGATAGAAAAGTAAGATCAAATTATCACAAAACACTTTTTATAAACACACTAGGTTTATATACGAAAGTCTACAAAAAGATCGGCTTTCAAAAAGAAGTTATCCTATGACCTACTAGTCGGACACATTTGCCGATCATTCGGACTCCACCTCCACAGGCTCCAGGGGCTTTAGGTCCTCCACAACTCCATCAGGAGGGTGAGCTGCACCCTTGCCCAGAGCGGCGTTGACTGCAGCAGCAGGGATATCAAAATCTTGAAGGGGACTTACCCTATACCCATTGAGTCCATGGCAAAACCAAGCCCTGAATCGATAAGGTACCCTTTAAGGTAGGCCTTCATCGACCTAGACAGTGGTCACGACAAGCTCATATACCCAATGACTCCCGAGGACAGTGACATTTATGCTCCACTCGGTAACCCCCCGAGGCTGACCAAAATGTTCCAGAAGGACCGCCATCTAAGGACTTAAAAAGGTTAAGCTCACGACGGGGTGAGATAACGTCTTAGCAAGTCTACTCCCTAAACCCCAATTAGGAAGGAAATACGCTAAGGGGTGGCCTAACAACACAATCATTGAGACTCACCACGCTTTAGTTCCTTCCTGCACGTCAATACAATTCATATCACGAATGAATATAATAAATGCACACATCAATTGGAACGTCTCACTCACATCTTAATCAATCCTAAGGGTCCCGATTGTAAGGCCAAATCGTTATGACACGTCCCATACCATGCCACATAATTTTGTTCCATAATCTGGTGCGTTTATCTCAATCAATCATGCCTTCCAATTGATTACTGCACGGACAGGCATGATCTACCAACACACATCAGTCGTTTGGCGTAGCCAGGCTTCATCTCATTCCTTGAGCATGGCAACATTTACCAACACACATCAGGGACGGCATTCTCAAAGGAGCATTGATCCAGAATCTACTGCGACCGGCATCCGTTATGCAGGGGCATCCCTTAAAGGGGCATCATCCTATCAATGCAAATCGGGGACGAGTTCACTTAACCATCACACGATCAATCAATCCTAACCAAGGACATTGTGCTTTGCACTCAAATGCCTCAACTAAGATGATGTGCTTTGCTTACTTTCTTCGTATTAAAAACACCCGGTCAAAATAATCGTATGTGGGTACACGGTCAGATCGAACCTTAAAAATTGATATCCAACACCCGGTATTTTCTAATTATATACCAAAATTTCACAATTTTCAAATAATTAATCAAAATCACAATCTTCACTCAATTTTACACAAATTAACATTCAATTGTGTAAACTAAGCACACCACTGCAATCAGCACGAAATTCCGGTCACCTACTATCCTGGTTTAATTTTCGGAAAATATTAAATAATTAAATAAATATAAAAATTAATTAAATAAATACAATTTAATCCAATAAATGCATCCTAGGCCGGAAACACTAATTTAACCACCTAAACGGGCCTAGAAAAATAATGCACCAAGCCACATAAATAGTACAATCTATCTAGCCCTTAATTAATCTAATCTAACCACCTAACAATCTTAATTAACCAACTAAATCACTAATCCATCTAAACTAACCACCTAAGCCATACTTAGCCTAATCTAATCAACCCTTAAGCATAATTAACCTCATAAGCAAGGTTTAGTGAGTAAACTCACCGGTTTTGCAGGGCGATGAGTTCACGGCGACGGTGACGTGGAGGCGAGCGGAAAACAAACATGCGGCAACACCAAGGGAGGCCCGGAAGAGACCTAAAACAAGCCAAGAAGTTTCAGCTCTTGTTGGAACTTTTGCTTTTGCCTAAGGCTGAACCGAAGGGGACCAAAGGCAGAACAGCGGCTGGTTGAGGTAGGTAGGAGGCAGACGGCAACGGTAGACTAAGCAGTGGCTTCGGCTGGCTGGAAAGCAACGGCGGCATGGCTTCCAGGCGGTCTCAATGGCTGGACAACGGTGCAAGGGACATGCGGACGGCGGAGGACGTGCAGGTTGGGATCGCGTGGGCAAGCGGCTTCAGTGGCAACTCGGCGGCATGAGGGGTGTCGACGGTGTAGGGGGCTTGGCTGGCTGGTTCTCTATTGGCTTCCTTTGGTTTATGAGCTCACAAACTACCACAACAATGGGGAAAGCAAGTCAAGGAAGAGGAAGAAGAGCTTAGCTGAAGTGGGGGAACCCAAATGGTCTCCAAAGTCCACAAATAATATCCAAAACACTCATCACAAAGCCCCCACCAGCTACTGCCTCTTCTTCAACCATTATCCACACCAAAGCTTCCTCAAGAGGCCATCCAAGGTGGTCCAAATGTTGCTCCCCCCCTTGGCTACGAATTTTGGACATTTCCCCTCCAATTCCATCCAATTCCACTTCAAATTAATCCAATTTGGTGCCCATAAATTCCAGCCAAGGTATCCACATCATATCCATGATTTTCCTCACCAATGGATCCAACTTGAATGCCAAAAATGTAACAAAAAATGGTCCTCTAATTTCCCCAGTCCAAAATAGCCCTACTTAGAATTTTTGCCGAAAACTCGGGTATACAAAAAAATCTTTCGACGATGAGTCGATATTCCTAAAATAAATTGTCACATGACAGAACTTTCAATTTTTGAAATCGGGTTCAATTTTATGGTTAATTTCAATCGAACGCAATTTTAGCGTGACCTAACCTACCGGGTAGCTTTTAGGAATTTTTAGCACATTTGACTCATGATCGATTATTTTCAAGCCACATTGTACATTTTCGGCTCATTGGCGACTCTTGATTGTCGTAAAAATCTCGAGGTTTCAAATACGAACGCAAGATATAGAGAAATGAAAGAAAAATCAGTTTAGTGCCGTTTGACGAGAATTTCACAATTAGGTCGAATCACCCACACTTTAATCACATACCTCAGTCGAATCGGCCTATCTCCGATCTTTGATCGATTTTGACAATGCCGTATTGACCCTTGTAGATTAGCACGGTCGAGCAATCGATTTTCGATCGAATTCTCAAGTCTGTTGCGTTAAAATCCCTTAACGGCTTCACCAGGTAGACTAGTTATCTCATGAGTGATCAGCTAAGAGAAAAAGACTATAGGCACATCGATGAAATGCCCAACTCATTCAATTGAAAACATAATTAGAAAATCAAGATGTCACACCAGGTGCTGCTACACCAGCACCAACTGGCAGCGATACTATCGTACTGGCACTGGCCTGAGTCGGTGCGCTTCCTCGGGTACCGACCCTTGTCGACGTCCTACCCTAAGTGATAGACGTTACAGACTTCTTCCTAGGAGGCCTCTACTCCTGGTCACTCATAGTGCGAGATCCTTACAGAAGCCACTTTCCAATTCCACATAGAATTAGAAATTGAGTGACCCACACTAAACAATCTACCAATCGGCTATCAATCACATGCATCTGCATAAGAAAAAGGCCTTTCCTACTAACTATCCCAAGACCTATTGCACCTTATCACTCCAAACACAAACCAACTTTGATACCACTTCAGGCGGGAATGTCACGCCCTAAACCTCGAGCGCGCGCGCATCCTTTGGTGGTCGACTAAATTAGGAGGTTCCTAGGACGCATCCCCGATCTAAACGATTATGCACATGTAGAAGTGAATTAAACAATCTCTAGACAACAAACACACGTGGGATAGGAAAGTAGGATAACCAACTTACACCAAACATATTTTATAACCAAAACAGGTTTATATACACAAGAGTCTAAACCAAAAAGGAGCTACCGAGCTATCTAAACTCCAAGCTCTACAACCATTGGCTCCAGGTCCACCACGACACCGTCAGGAGTGTCGAGATCCATGGGATGACCTGCTTCCCACTCCCCAGTCCCAACGGGAGGCCCGTTGAAACCTAGAAGGGGACCCTCCCGACTCCCTTAAGGAAAACCAATGAACCACACTTGTATTAGTGAGGTACCAATTGAGGTAGGCCCTCATCGACCCATACCACAGACTTAACTAACTCTCGAGTCAGGGTGGTCCCAGGAATAGGGAAGAAGGTGTGCTTAAAATCCATCACCTGCGGAACCCCATACCGTACCAGTTGTACCTCCATCTAGGAACCTGAAAATTGTAAACCACGACGGGGTGAGATAATGTCTCAACAAATCTACACCCTAAACCCCGATTAGGAAGATAATTCACTTAAAGGCAGCCTATACACACATCATATAAGACTTACCTCACCTCAGCACCTCCCTGCACATTAGTATAGCTCATATACATATGCGTACCACAAACATATGAAAAAACCATAACACTACACATCAATCATCAAATACTCAAAAGGGCCCCAATTATAAAGCCAAAACGTTATGACATGTCCCATTCCATACCACACAATTTTGGTCTCATAATCAAGCGCAGCTATTTCACTCATTCACGTATGTCCCAATTAATTACGACCCAATGGTCATGTCCAACTCAACAATTGGCAGTCATCTAGCATAGCTGGGCGTCGTCTCACCCCATCGAGTACGGCAACGTCTACATCTAGACAACATTCCCAAAGGAGCATCGATCTGGCCTCTACCGCGATCCGGCATCCGTTGACGTGGGGCATTCTATATAGGAGCATCGCTCACCCGACCTTCATCGGGTGATAGGATAGCGATCACACGCACATTCAATCTCAGCCAAGGACATCGTGCTTTGCACTCAAATACCTCAATTTCAAATAATGCACTTGGTCTATTTCCTTCATATTAAAAACACGCGGTAAAATAGGTGTGTGTGGACACACGGTCAAATCGAACCATAAAGCGTATTATTCTCCCATTTTAAAATTCCATGATTTTATATAGTACTTAAAACCTTTTCGGCATTAAAAATCGACACCCGGTATTTTTCTAATTAAATACTAAAATTCCATAATTTTGAAATAAAAAATAAAAAATTATCAATCAGCATCCAATTGCATAAATGAGCACTCAAATGCACAAACCAACTACACCACGATGATCAGCACGAAATTCTAATGACCGGCTATCCCGACATAATTTTTGCTATTTAATAAATAATAAAATAAATTGAAAAATAATTAAATTAAACCACTAATTAATCTACCTAGGCTAATCTAACCACCTAATTAGACTAATTAACTAACCTAGCTAAGATAAATACCTTACACTAATTAGACTAATCATCTAAACTATCTAACCACCTAATTAATCTAACTCATTAACTAAATAACTAATTACACTAACTAAATTAACCCGTAATCCAATCTAGGCTTAAACTAATCCATTAATTAGCATCCTAATTGGAGATTAGAAGATAAACTCGCCAATTTACCGAGCCGACAAGTTCATGGCGACGGCGACGTAAAGGCAAGCAATACTCAAGCCTACGGCGACACCAAGTGAGGCCAGGAAAGGGCTAAAACAGCCCAGCAAGCCTCACGGCTCAAGCTAGTTCTTGGTTTTGGACGCTAGTTGAAAGAGCTGGATCGAGGGCTAGTGCGGGAGGAACAACGGCTAACGGCTTAGGTTGGTTGCTGGCACGAGGAGGGGGCTAGTGGTAGACGGCCAGGTGGGCAGTGGACGACGGCCTAGTCGAGCAGACATGAGGCAGACACGGGATGGTGGAACGAGCGGGCTCGGGCGCAAGGAGCTAGCTCATGGCGATCGACCAAGACGGCAGCGGCTTGGACGGACGATAGAGGGCTGGCAATTTCAGTGAGGGGCTAGCTGGTTTGTGCTCTGGAAATGGAGTTTTCAGTTGGTGAAAATGAAGAAGAAGCTGAGGAAGAAGAGGATAGAGAAGAAGCTGTTGGTTGGGGGACAAGAGGCCTCAAAAGTCAAGATAAAATATCCGAAACACTTGAGAGCAACCCCATAAGTCTTTAGCCAAGACCAGCAGCCATTTCCTCCCAAACTTCTCCAACAAGCCAAGTTTGATGGCCAAATGATGCAGCCCCCACAGGCCTACGAATTTCACCTATCACCCCTTTAATTTCTTCACAAATCTTCACCAACTTAATCCAATTTGGTGGTCAAATTTGCCGAGGAGGAAGCCCACACAAATTCCACAATTTCCCTCACCATTTAATCCAACTCGAAGACCAAAATTCCACTCAAAAATGGCCATCCGAATTTTTGAATCAATTTTGCCGAATTTTGATTTTTGCCAAAAATATGAGCTCATCGAAAATTCTTCAAAGGATGAGTCGACGTCCTAAAAATAAATCATGACACGCTAGAACTTTCCATTCTTGATTCAATTTTATGGTTAGTTTCAATCAGACGCAATTTTAGCGTGACTAAACCTATTGGGTAGCTTTTAGGAATTTGTAGTGCATTTGACCTATAGTCGATTATTTTTTTATCCACATTGTGCATCTTCGACTCATAGGCGACTCTCAGTCATCGTGAAAATCTCAGGGTTTCAGTTACGAGCACCGGGTACAGAATCGACAAAAAAATCGATATAGTGCTGTTCGACATGAATTTTGCAATCAGGTGGAATCGCCCACACTTTAATTGCGTGCCTCTGTCAAATCAACCTATCTCTGGTCTCTAATCAATTATAACAGTACCGTATTGACTATTGCATATTAGCACGGTTGAGCAGTCGATTTCTAATCGAATTCTCAAGTCAGTCGTATTTATATTCCTTAACGGCTTCACCTAATAGATTAGTTATCTCATGAGTAATCAGCTCAGAGAAAATGACCATAAGTGCGTCAATGAAAAGCCCAATTCATTTAATCGAAAATAGGGTTGAAAATCAGGATGTCACACGGGGTTCGAGGCGTGACACTTTCTCTCGTGGTAGCCTGAGCCGACACTCTACCTCGGGCACCGATTTTAGTCGGTGTCCTACCTCGAGAAACAAACACTATTGCCCTCTTCCGAGGAGTCCTCTACTCTAGATCACTCATTCGGCAGGATCTTTATAGAACTTGCTTTTCCAATTCGAACATAGAATTAGAAATTTGAGCAACCCACACAAAACAATCAATCAATCAATCATAGGCATAAACATAAGAAAAAAGCTTTTCCTACTAACTATCCTATGACCCATCGCACCTTATCGCTCCAGACACTAACCAACTCTGATGCCACTTCAGGCAGGGATGTCACACCTTGAACCCCGGGCACGCGCACATCCCTTGGTGGTCAACTAAAAAAGCGACGTCCCAGGATGCATCGCCGACCCATTCGTTTTATGCATATGCGGAAGCGAACTAATAATCACCCAACCAACAATCAAACACAGGGATAGTAAAGCAGGATAGCCAATTTTCACAAACCACACTTTATAAACACACCAAGTCAACCCTACAAGTTTATATACAAGCCTATCAAAAACCAACGCCTGCGTGACTGACTAACAAAAAGGGGTTAGGGTTGGGCTTAACTTCCATCCTTCCTAATAACCAAACCCAGGTTCAAGCAAGATGACGGGTAGGTCATCAATTGGACACGGCTCCTGGGCCCTACCAGCTCGATATCTAGATCTACCACGATGCCATTCAGGATGTCTATATCCATGGGGTCATTGTGCTACACAACCCCACTTCCTACGCGTGGCCCATCAAAACCATGCATGGGACCCTCCCGAACACTGTCCGAATTCGCAATATATCAAGCCTAGAAACGGTGGGGCACGTCGTAGCCCAAACCCTTGTCGACCCACACAGTAGTCACAACCCGCTCACGGAAATGGTTGGTCCCAGGGATAAAGTAGAAGGTATTATCTATCACCATATCCAATGGAACCCCAATGTACCGGACGCACCTCCATACTAAGGACCTGAAAAAGGGGTTAACCACGACGGGGTGAGATAAATCTCAGTAAGTCAAAACTCTAAACCCCGATTAGGACAAAAATTCACCTAGAGGCAGCTTAAACAGGCATCACACACAAACTTACCTCGCCTGAGTATGTCCCTATAGATTAGTGCATCACGTGTACATTATTAATGCAGCAAGCGTAATTAATAACTGGAACATATCATTTTATCTTTCAAACAATCACAGAGGTCCTGATTATAAGGTAAAATCATTATGACATGTCTCATTATGTGTCACACAATTTTGTCCCATAATAAGGCGTGGCTATCTCAACCACTTAGGCATGTTCCAGTTATTACGACCCATTGGTGACGACTAGCTCAACAATCGGCGGTCATCCGACATAACCGGGCGTTGTCCCGCTCCATCGAGCATGGCAACGTCTAAACCTAGACGACATTCCATAAAGGAGCATCGGCCCAGCCTCCATTGTGACCAGCATCCGTTGACGTGGGGCATCCGAACTTAATCCGCATCGCCTCCCCGACTCTCCGGGTGACGGGTTCCGATAGTGACCACATGCACATCCATGTTTGGCCAAGAACACCTTGCTTTGCATCCAAATACCTTATATTTAAATAATGAACTTGGTCATTTTTCTTCATATTAAAAATCTAGGAAAAATAATTGTACGTGGTCACATATTTAAATTGAACCAATAAACATGGTACACTTCCATTTCAAAATTCCACGATTTTATATAGTACATAAAATTTTGGCATAAAAAATCGACACCTGGCATTTTTATATTTAAATACCATAAATCGGATTTTTGCAATAATAATCAATCACCATCACCAAATACTCAATTGCACCTCATAGCATAAATAAACCATCAAATTCACATAGAATTTCAACCACGAGAATCAGCGTAAAATTTCACTAAACGGCTAATTTGTCACAATTTACGCTAACTATAATTAATTAAATAAATAACAATTAATAATTTAATTAACCTAACCATGGTTAATTAAACTAACCATGGTTAACTACCTAACCCAAACTAACTAACCTAACCTAGGGTAGCATAACCTAACTAAACTAACCACTAACCAAACTAACCTAACTAACTAACCATTTTAATAACTAGTTACACTAACTAGGATTAACACTAATCCTAATTAACACTAAACTAACCACTAAGTGCAATTAACATCCTAATATGAGTTTAGGGCGTTAACTCACCATAATTCAATAGTTGCGGGCTCACGGTGAGGGCGGCGTGACGGTGACCAAGACTCGAGGCTACTGCGTCTCCAACGGAGGATCGACCGGGGCTGAAAAACAGCAAGGGGCTTGCGGTTGGAGCTGCTAGGTTCGGTTTTGTGGAAGGTTGAGCTAGTCAACTAGACTTAGTTGGACACTGGCTGGTGGGCGTGGGGACTGACGGTCGGAACGGGCAGTTGAGGTCACTGGGTAGAGGCAACTAGAACGAGCGGACTAGGCGGTGGACGGACAGGGGCTGGCTGGCTTTGGTGGTGGCTGTGTGGTGCGGTGAGGACAAGAGTTGGGTGGAACTGGATTGAGGTGGACGTGTGGTGGTGGTGCTGGCAGCAAGGTGGCTGCGGACTGAGCTGGAATGGGTGGCTCTGCTGGACCGGTGGTGAAGGCTTGAAGAAAAAGGGACGTGAGGAAGAGAATGGAAGAACAAAAGAAGAAATATCATGGGGTTCAGCTTGGGGGAAAGCTGCACACACAAGAGGATAGGAGAGAGGGGAGAAGGAGGGAAAACTAAGTCAATGCAAGTGCCAAAGCCTCCAAAGTCTTCAGCCAACAAAGTCCAATGGCCAACCAATGGCTAATTTCCTTCCATTTCTCACAAAATAACTCAATTTGGTAGACAAAAATCCCATGCAAACAACCCATATGAATTTTCATTTTGTTTTCTTTTTGCCAAAATTGATTTTCCGCAAAAATGCCGGAATCGACGAAAAATCGCCGAAAGATGAGGCAATGTCCTAAAAATAAATTGTGACATGATCGAACGTTCGATTCCTGAAAACGAATTCAATTTCGTGATTAAAATTGACTGAATGTGATTTTAGTACAACCTAACCTATCGGGTAGTTTTTAGGGATTTTAGTGCTTTTGACCCGTGGTCAAAATGGACAAATATTACACAGTGGGGCCCGGGTCCTTTTAAAGCCGTGAGGGAAAAGACCGTGATTGGGATGGCGGTTCGTCTGCGCTAGGGCGGGTGACTCAAAATGGACAAATATTACACAGTGGGGCCCGGGTCCTTACAGATTTGATTTCAATCATAAAAGAAAACTTGACTATGGTTTTTGAACTAAAAAGAACTTAAGAAACCAAACTCACCAACTGAAACACTGAATTCTTACAAATCTTCCAAAACTCATTAAACACGTACCCTTCATATTATAAATGACCAAAAAGATGAGAAAACGTTTAGTCTCCAGTTGGTTGAACATGGTTCGCAAAAAGCTTGAACTAAGTTATATGAAAACGGGTACAACTGCATATCGAATGTAATAACAAGTTCCGCCTATATCTTCATAGCTAAATTACAGTTAGCTCGATGCCGAAATCTGCGCGGAACCAAGTATAAACAAGTCTTCTTCTGCTTCTCTCAGTCAAAGAATTTGGCTCCGAAAAGCAATTTACTTTGGACTTTCCGCTAATGCCACAGCTGGAATGGCCTCAATGCCTCAAGCGCGGGTCAAAGGTCACCTGTGCGGTTCAGTTGTCTTGAACTTTCCAATTTCTAACTCAGAAAGCTGTGTTCTCATTTCTCAGTACCTTTCAGGCGCTGTCCTAATGTAATTCCCCGACAAAAAAGGAGTCTTCAAAGTCCTCCAATCTGAAAATGACTTCAGAGCATTTCTGAAAGGAGAAACCTCATTGGTGAACAAAAGAAAATATCTTCGATTTTCATCATGTTAATATCTTGTGTTTTCTTTTCCAATAAATTTCCTTTCCCAACATTCCAATTCCCTCTGGAGACGCCGATATGTGCAATGTGCAGCCACTCAGACATTGGGAAACATGGCGAAGGTCAAGGCCAGTAAAAAACGTCTACCTCACAAAATTGAATACTTTTAACGAAATATAAACATGCAATGCTGAGAAACTAAAGTCTGGCCCTAAATGAGATTTAACTCAAATTAATTTCTTAAATAACCTAAACAAGTTAAGATTAATACATAGAAATTAAAGAAAGAGCATATTCATGTTGAATCAGAAACAGTGAGTGTTCAAGCTAATCGATGCTGACAGAAAGATTGGCAATGAAACGTGAATTTTGTGCCAATAAGTAGAGACGTGGAACGAATAGTTAATCTGACATAGAAGAAGAAGAATTCATACAATATTGGTCTAGGAAAGATTAAAAGGATATGATGCTTGTAGGGAACAATTTAAATCGGTGAAGAAAGAAATAAATATCTCTATTATAATATGCTTAACAGGATCCACAATAAAAGGTCCTTCAATAGTGATATATTTAGGTAATGCTCCAAGTCTTTCTCATAAGAGAGGTGTTGACAAACTTATGCTCCCAACGACGGAAAATTCACACTTGGCTGCTTAAATTGATGTCCTCTACCTATCAAGCTTTGACATTTTAGTCCTCAAGGAAGCATCATCAGAGATACTAGGAAGTAACAGAGCTGGAATAAATTTATGCATTTATGCGTCCAGTCCAGGAACATCATCCCCATCTTCCACATAAATTACACTTCTCCATAGGTTTAGGTCCATTCACTAACAAACGTGAATATCATGTCGAACACAGAGTTTCAAATTATTTATCTACATATGAAGTTACACCTGCACCAAAAAAAAAAAAAAAAAGCGATAAAAATTTCCCTCCTCGTAGGGAACATTACTCACGACCACAGTGTGCAACTTTTGTGAGCCAACATTCTTTGGATATTGGCCAAAAAAAATTTGCTCAGTAAAATATTAAGGTAGATCCAATTTTTTTTTTTTAAAAATAAAAATTCTCTCTAGTCTTTCTCTGCCCTCGTCGCTGAAAATGAAATAAAAATAAAAAAGGGCCCAGAATTCGGATTGTTTGTCCAATGCTTGTCTTACTCAAGCTCCCCCTTCTCGGTGGGGAAGAAAAATTAGAAGATGTACGTGGATCATGTGGCATGTTTTTTGCTTCCATATACAAGAACTTGCTCCCATGATACACTTGGACTGAAAAATAATAAAGTGATTTAGCTTTAAAATGGTCTAGTTAATCCCGCTAATGGTTGATTTACTGGGCGTTCCAGTAGTCCCATAGTCATCCGTCGGGTTCGACCATACCGGTCTTTCCAAGTTTGTTTACGTGCAAATTGGTTTTCATTGACGGCTCTTTTCTGTATGCAAACATTACTTTTATGCCAATTTCTGCTCCCATCTCATTTTTCGTTCATGACACTAGCAATGACATGGCTGAAGTCGCAGATTACAATTTCCTAAGACACTGAAAAGTGGAGATCTCGAGAGGGCAAAATCAACAGGATAAAGGGACTAGAGATTGAGGATATGTATCGCGATCATCTTGATCTCCTCAAAGAAAACAGGAGTCGGTTAGAAAACCCTGCTCCAATCCTAGTCACCCAAACTGTTTACTTCCGAATCATGTGCAGCTGCATCATCAAAATTTTCACCAGAGGGGTCACCGGAAGAGAGACATAATTATGTGACGATCTCTTCTTGTCTTCCATCGAGTCATAATCATCTTGATGCAGATGTGATCCAGTGAATGTCCAACCCTTGCCATTGCATCCTTTTTGGCAAAAATCCCACAAGCAAAGGAGATCTTGCTGTCTTGCTGTCGAAGCATTTACATTTCTTCTTGTCTCGACAGAAGATTTCCTCATTATGAGGTCAGGAACGAACAGAAAAAGTTACGTGTTAAATAATTTACTTTCGATCATCAATGTAAAAGTGATTTCAGCATATTGAAGAGAAAAGAAATTACTTTCCGCTAGTAGTGCTTGAGTATATGATCATTTATGTCATGCCATACGTCCTCTTATCACTACTTCATCTATTTTGTACATGCGATTGCTTTGTGGTGATAATTAAGAATTCAAACTAGTAAACACTCATAACAGTATGAAGATTATTAATAAGAAGCATCCGACTCTTTGATTTTCTTTACTGCTAAACAATGACCGAGTCCTAAAATTTACTAGTAATGTGGAAATCTTCTAAAAAGACCGATAAACTGATCATGAATGTATTCTGGTGCTCTTTGGAGAAGTCGAGTCAACGAGGACTTGACATCCTCAGGCTTTGATATTCCTATGATCTTGCAAATTCCAAGGTGTGGAATTGGATGTGCAGCCGTTCACGTGATTCACGTACATCTTTTTCCCCCTTCTTTTCCCGGAAGAAACCCGGGAGGGGGGGGGGGCGGCGGGCAGGAAATTCCAAAGTGCCATTTATTAATGGCTTGAGCAAGAAAAGCGAAACAACGACTGACTACACGATGCATGCACACACGAGAACGATGAAAATGACTTCTGCTTCAATAACTGAAGAGATTGCGACGCGCGCACTTCGCACTCCGATTTAAGATGAGAGAATGAAATCAATTTTGCTTTATATAGGTGACTTTTGCTTTAACGTTTTTTGATTGGAAAAAGATGCCAAACCCATTTCATTCCTCACGAACAAAAATCTTGGTTATCGTAGATTAAAGTTGTCGGATGATTTTTCCGTTCACAAAAAGATTCTGGTCGCGGAACATGGCTTTCTTTTAAAAAAAGGACCAAAAAAAAAACAAAAAACAAAAAAGAGGAACTCGAGAGCATCACATGGTAGTTCATTTATTTATACTATGATTTCATTTTTGTGCTCTTCTTGACTGTGTAATAATTATTAAATGTATACAATTCTCCTTCCATGTGTTAAAAATTATCGAGCACTATCTTTCTTCCTAGCTCAATTCTAATGTGCTTAACAGGATCCACGACAAGGGATCCCAAAAATGTCATCCATTTTGATAATAACCAGTCTTTCTCATGGGAAAGTGACTTCAAAATTATGTCTCCATATATGGGAAAAGTCATACGTGGCTGCTTGGAAAATTATCAAAACAGTACAATACCTATTACACGATCAATTTAGTCATGAATTTTTTTTTAATTTGACCAATTTTGTCCTTAATGTTTTCACATTAGTAATAATTAAGCCTATCCGGCTAATTTAGGTCGGAAGTTGCTTGACGTGATGCAAACCATCTACATGGCTTGGATGGCTAACACTAATGTTGACTTTTTTTATATAATTTTATAATTTATTTTTTTTTTCATTCTTTAATTTTTTTTTTCCATTTCCCTTTTCTTTTGTTGGACTAGCCAACCACTTGCCATAGGCCATGGTCGTTGAGAGTTGGTCTCATCGAGCCATGCTTGGTCAAGGGTGACCACCAAGAAGCCCCCCCCCCACCCCCCCCCCGCCCTCCCAACCAGATCGACCAAGGTCACCCCCACCTAGGCCAAGGCGGCCTCGCCTAGGCAAGGTGTGTGTGTCCCAAATTTGGCCCCTGTTTCAAATATATGAAATGGTTATTTCATCAACGCGCTTATAGTTATTTTACTCGAAGCTGATCACTCGCAAGTTAACTAATCTATTAGGTGAGGCCATAAAGGGTTATAAACGCGACCAACTAGAGAATTCGATCAGAAATCGACCGCTCAACCATAATAATTAGCAATGGTCAATACAACACTGTTATAAATCGATTAGCGAATGGATATAAGCCGATTCGATGGAAGTACATAGTCGAATTGCCGATGGTTTCGCATGATTACGATATTCGCGTCGAACAACAATAAACCGATTTTCTATCAATATTGTATTTAGGATACGTAATTGAATCCTCGTGATTACATGACAACCGAGGGTAGTCTACATTTCAAAAATGGACAAATGTGGATCGAAAATTATCGACCACGGGTCAAACACACTAAAACCCCTAAAAGCTATCCGATAGATTAGGTTGTACTAAAGTCGCGTTCGATCGATTTTAACCATGAAATTTAATTCGGTTTCGATAATCAAACATTCAAGCATGTCACGATTTATTTATTGGATGCCGTCTCATCTTTCGTCGAATTTTTGACAAGTCTGAAATTTTGCGGAAAAATTATTTTCAAACAAAAAAAAAAGAAATGAAATTCGGATGGAGATGAAAATCGGAATTTTTCTTCCCCAAAAAGCTTTAATTTTGGGAAAGTAGTGTTAAATTTTGATTGGTGACCAAGGATGAGCTTAGGAGACTTTTGTGGCTTATGTGATGATGGAATTTTTGGGATATTTTCCCTAAGAGTTTTGATTGGCCCTTGTATCTTTCTTCTTCTTCTTCTTCTTCTTCTTCTTCTTCTTCTTCTTCTTCTTCTCTCTCTCTCTCTCTCTCTCTCTCTCTCTCTCTCTCTCTCTCTCTCTCTCTCTCTCTCTCTCTCTCTCTCTCTCTCTCTCTCTCACGTTTAGCCCCCCTTCAGCCGATCCTCCCTTCTCCTCCCTTCTTCTCATCTTCTTCCCTCACGTCTCCATTTCCTCTCTTCTCCATTTCCCTTCATTTTCCTGCCGCACCACCCCAACGCCAACATCACCTCATCCATCATCATCCCATCTTCACGCTCGCTAGCATTCCACTTCCTCATCCCACCACCACCACGTTCGGCACTCACCATCACGCCCAACACCACCAAAATTCCATCACCCTATCAGCCTCTATTGTCTCGCCTCGAACCCCGAGCACGAGCACATCCCTCAATGGTCGACTGAAAATTTGCGACATTTTAGAACATGTTGCTGACCATTTCTTTTTATGCACACGTGGAAGCGAAATTAAACATATACCAGAACAACAACAAACACAGGGATCGTAGAAAGACATGCAACCATTTTTCACAAAACCCACTTTATATACATAGCAACTTGGTCCTACCAGTCTATACACAGAAGTCTGACTCAAAAAGAAACTATTAGGCCAGCTACACTCCGGACCCTTCCACCTCGGACCCCGGGTTCTCCACGACATTATCTAGGATTTTGATATCCATGGGATGCTCTATCTCCCACTCCTCGGTCCCGGTAGGAGGCTTGTCAAAATCCTGCAAGGGACCCTCTCAAACCCTGTTAGAATAGTTAATGAACCACGCTTTGAAATGATGGGATACCTAGTGATGGAGACCCTCATCGACCCAAATAGTGGTCTCAACTAACTCACGAGTCAAGTTGGTCCCGGGAATAGGGAAATAGGAGGGCTCAAAGTCTATTTCCTTCGGAACCCCAAAACGAATAGGACGCCTGTCCATACTAAGGACCTAAAAATATTAAACCACGACAGGGTGAGATAAAATCTCAGTGAGTCAACACCCTAAACCCCGATTAGGAAGCAAATTCACCTAGAGGCGGTCCTAAACATATAGGACTTACCTCGCCTTGGTGCGATTCTACACATTAGCTCATCACATATATCATATACATATAGCAAACATAGTTAATAACTAGAATACCTCAATTTATCTTTCAATTAACACATGGGTCTTGATTATAAAGCCAAACCATTACGACACATCTCATTCCGTGCCACACAATTTTGTCCCATAATTATGCATAGCTATCTCAATCACTCAGGCGTGTCCCAGTTATTTACGATCCATTGGCCACGGCCAACTCAACAGTCGGTGGTCATCCGGCATAACCGGGCATCGTCCTGCTATGGCAAGCACGGCAACATCTACATCTAAATGGCATTCCATAAAAGAGCATTGGCCTAACCTCCATTGCAACTGGCATCTGTTGACGTGGGGCATCCGAATTTCATCAGGCATCGCCTCACCAACTCCCATTGGATGACGGGTTCCGTTAGTGGCCACACGCACATCCAAACTTGGCTAAGAACACTGTGCTTTACACTCAAATACCTCCATTTGAAATAATGGACTTGGCCAATTTTCTTCGTATTAAAAATTCTTGGTAAAATAATTGTGCATGGTCACACCTTTAAATTGAACCATATAACGCAGTACGCTCCCATTTCAAAATCTCATGATTTTATATAGTACCTAAAATATTTTTGGCGTCAGAAACCGACACTCGGTATTTTTCTATTTAAATACCAAAAACTCAAATTTTGTAATAATAATCCATAATAAACACCAAGCACTCAATTGTACAATTAAGTAGTCAATTTCTCATACCAACTCATCCATGACGATCAACGTAAAATTCTGATAAACGGCTATCCCGTCACAATTTATGCTAATTATAATTAATTGAATAAATTGCAAATAATAAAAATTTATCTAATTTAATTAACCGAACCACGGTTAATTAAACTAACCACGGTTAACTAAGCACGATTAACTTAACTAACCCTTAACCAAACTAACCTAACTAACTAATTTATCTAACCAAACTAACTTAACTAGCTCGTCAACCTAACTAACTAATTAACACTAATCCTAATTAACACTAACTAACCACTTAAGTGAAATTAACATCCTAATACAAGATTAGGGAGTTAACTCATTGGATTAGCATGGCAGCGGGTTCATGGTGACGGTGGCGCGAAGATGGTGAGGACCCACAACTACGATGTCACCAACAGAGAATCGACCGGGGCTGAAAAATAGCATACAAGCTCACGATCAAGGAGCTAGGTTTAGTTTGGTGGCTGCTGGACCGCGGCTACTTGAGGGGCTACGGTGGCTGGAACGGGCGATTAGGTGGTTGGGCAAGAGCTGGCGGCCTACTGGTGGATGGACGGGCTAAGCTGGATGGCTAAAGGCATTGGATGGTGAAGTGGGGCAGTGCTGGTGGTTTGGCAAAGCGGCTGAGCTGGCGAACACGAGGCAATGGCAGTGCTGGTGGCTAGGTGGGGACTGGCGGTGCTGGACACGGGGGACAGCACGGCTAGCAGGGGAGCTGAGCAGGCTGGAGTTGGGTGGACAATAGGGAAAATGGAGATAGAGCAGAACCAGAGGGGAAAGAAAATGTGATCAGCAATGACTATGGAATTTCGAGACTAGGCTCCGTGGTAAATCTGTGGAACTTTCGTGGTACTATGCTCTTCAAAGAGCAACTCTTTTCAAAATCTCAAAGGGTGCTTCTTGAATTCTCAAAATTTATCACTCCATCCTTGCAACACCCATGGTTAAAGAGCCTAACATAGCTAGGGGGCAAAAAAGGGAAAAAGGGTGATGGGGTTTCTCGACTCTGACTCTCCCACTCCAATTTGAGATCGACAAAGTTCGCTTTGTGAAAGATATTCTAGTGCTAATACTTTTCTGTAGGCTTGATGAAGCTAGAATCTGTGAATCTTAAATTGGTGCTTGCCAAGAAAAACAAAGTGCTGCATGGAGAAGGATTGTTATAGTAAAAAGTCAGAAAGAGGTTCGACTTGTCGAAAGGAAACACACAAAGATGTGGTCAAATAGTGGAACTCTGTTCTGCTAAGTTTGTTGCAAAAAGTTGGAGCTAGTTAAATAATTTCAAGTACGTCATTTGAAAAAGGCTTTATCAATGACGGCTTGAAAGAGTAATTGTATTCCTTGCCGGTGTTTTGTGGACTTTTTTTTTTTTGGTCGTTATAGAAAATTCCATTCAAGAAAAAGGAACAGAATAACCCGTTGCAATAGCGTCTGAGTAAAGAAGATCCAACAAAATTGGGGGAGGGGAAACAGCCCAATTAGGAAGTAAATTGCCACTACCATGGGCCTTTGTAGCCTAATCATCCACGAAATTTGCTTCACGTCTGCAATGCCTAACGCGAAGGTGAGGGAAGCAGGGGAGTAGTGTAGCAGCTTTAGTGAACAACGCTCGAACCTCCCATGGCATCGATCTGAGAGCGTGCACAGCTTCAACTAGAACCAGAACAAGGTGGTCAGATTCAATCAGGAGTGGATCATTAGCTTTCCCATGCTGGAACATATGATAGAGGGTTAGATTAAGTGCCTGCATCTCAACCTGCAAGGCTGAGGAAGCTGTGAAACCTCTGGTAAAACCATCAATTAGCTTTCCAATATTATCTCAGTAGATGCACGCCATTGTACCTTTAGTGCTTGCTAGCTTATAAGCCCCATCTATGTTTATCTTCAGTACTTTGGGATCTGGAGGCCGCCACAGGTTTTCAGGAGCAAGAGGATGTCTCCCTATTCACGTCAAGAGTCGAGTGGAGTTCTGAGTGATTCGGACATGGGCTAGAGCTACCTCCACTATGTGTGTCGGATTAGGACACTGTTGGCAGAAAATGAAATTGTTATGCACCTTCCAGATCTGCCACAAGACTAAGGCAATCGTCTCCAAGCCGGGTGAGATTTGCTGTTGCTCAACCCTTTTTGCAAGCCATGCATCCATTCGTTGTACTGCTTGTGGTGACAGTCAAATGCTAATCTAAGGGTGTGACTAGATGCAGTGTGTCCAAGGACAGAGTAGAAAAAGATGTTCCATTGTCTCTAGTGTTTGATAAGGACATATATTACATACCGGATATGTACTGATGCATCTATGAAATAGATTATCTTTGGTGGGCAGGGCATTGTGGCATAGAGACCAAAGGAAGGTACGAATTTTAGGGGCTAGCTTAATTGTCCACAGGAAATCTGGGGTTTGATAGGAAGACGAGGCATGGTTGTGGTTATTGCTGTTTGTTGTGTTTCTATTAGCATGGTAACCGTTTTTCACTGTATATTGACCTTGTTTTGTCTCTGTCCAAATAGGTTGATCAGCTGCATAGTGAGGTCTAATTGGAATGTTAAGAATTTCCGTTATAGTTTGAGCATCAAAATACCATTTTAGTAGGGATACATTCTAGGTGTTGTGGTCCGGGTATAAGAGATCAACCACCATCATAGGCTCACCTCTAGCAGCAAGTCCTCCTAGTATCCCTTTGGGTAGCCATCTATCTTCACAGATTATGATCTTTTGCCCATTGCCAATCGACCACTGAAGTTTTGGTAAGATGGAATCCCGCCCCAGCAGTAAGTAGGCTTTGCCAACCCCATGATGGTCGAGCACCCTTATCTGCATATCTAAAATCCTACGAGTGAAAATAAAGACCTTTAAAGAGTGTGCTCCACAGTAATAATGGTTGTTGGATTAAACGCCAGGACTATTTTCCAAGCATTGCTTTGTTGAAATCAAAGAGACCACGAAAGCCTAGGCCCCCATTGTCTTTCCTGCTTTTTAGCACTTCCAATTGCTTCCAATGAATTCCTAATTTACGACAATTATTCTGTCACCGGAACTGAGCAATCTTCTTTTCAATGGATTTGCAAAGTGACACATGAATTTTAAAGATGGACATGACATACTGTGGGATTGCCTGTACAATAGTCTTAGGCCCTGTTTGGTAACCATCCAAACAGGGCCAAATTCTTATTCTTTGTTCACGGAATCAGTTTGGGCCCAGAATCGCATTTGGTAAATTTTTTGTTCCCGGGAACAGATTGGGAATAGAATCAAGAACCAAAAAAAAAATTGATTCTTGTTCCGGGAACGAATTTGAGAATCAAAATCAAGAAAATTTCTTCTTTCCTTCAGCCATCTCGCGACCGCCGTCCACCACCGCCCACCACCGTCCGCCGCCGCCGTCCACCGCCGCTGCCAACCACCGGTCCAGCGAGCTCGCCAGAGGCAAGCCCAGCCACCGGTGAGGCTCGGCCTCCCCAGGTCTGGCGAGGCCGAGCCTCACCGGTGGCCAGCTGGTGCCGGGCAGGGCTAGGCAAGCTCGCGACGCCTAGCCCCACCGGTGGCCGAGCAAGGCTCGCCCGGCCATCGGCGAGGCTTGCCCAGCCCCGCCGGTGGCCCCGGCAGCCTCGCCCAACCCCGGCGAGGCTCGACCTAACCAGATCTGGCGAGGCCGAGCATCGGCGGGGCTAGGCGAGCCTCGCCCAGCTGCCGACGAGGCTCAGCCGACGAAGGCCGGCGACGCTCCGGTGAGGTCGGCGGCCGGTAAGAAGAAGTAGAAGATGAGAAAAAAAAAAAAAAAAAAAAAAAAAGAAAAAAAAGGAAAAAAAGGAAAAAGAAAAGGAAAATGAAAAGAAAAAAAATGAAAAAAATGAAAAAAGAAAAGAAAAGAAAAAAAGTAAAAAAAAAGTAAAAAAGTAAAAAAAATATTTAAAAATTAAAAGAAATTGATTTGGAACAGAATTAATGAGCACGGTACCAAACGCAATTCTATTGCAGAATCAGAAATTTTGGACAGTTACCAAACAGCTTAAGATGCTTAGAATCAGTTCCAAGGAACAGAATAAAAAAGAATCGCCGATCGAATATACTTCCGGGAACAGAATCGTTACCAAACGCGCCCTTAATTAGAATCTCCTTACCGCCCTTCGAGATTAAATTTTCTTTCCATCCTTCCAATTTTGCATTCACTCTCCCCAAAATCCAGGCAAACATGTCTCATTTTGATCGTCCCCAATCAGACGAGATACCCAGATATTTACCCGTCCTGTCTAGCATAGGGATTCTAAATTCTCTCGCCAAGTTCTCCTGTAGCCTTATAGGGCAAGCTTTACTGAAGAAGATGCTCAATTTATTTCGATTAACAGCCTATCCCATTGCTAAACAATATTGATTCAAAATATCGGCGAGATTCTAACATTCCTAGAGTTTGCCATCTAAGAAAAATATAGCATCATCTGTGAAGAATAAATGAGAAAGGATAGGACACCACCTGTTTAGCTGGATGCCCTTGATGCTTCCCATGTCAATAGCTTGATGTATAAGATTTGATAAGACAAAATCCAGCATAATGAATAAGTAAAGAGAGAGAGGATCTCCCTATCTAAGGCCTCGTGTCAGATGGAAATAGTTTAATTGTTCTCCATTGAATTTATCACTGAGAGAGACTATCGTAATACACTGCATCACCCACTATACCCAAGTAGCATGGAATCCTAACTTGAGGAGATAATCTTTACGAAAATCTCATTCCACCCGGCCATACGCCTTTTGCATATCCATCTTGAGGATTGCTTGAAAATTTCGCTTACATTTCCTAATCTTTAGCTGATGAAGCACCTCTTGGACTATTAAAATGTTGTCTTGAATTTGATAGCCATTCACAAAGTCACATTGCTCCATGGATATCAAATCAGGTAGCTAGGGTTTCAGACGATTGGCAATCACCTTGGAGATTATTTTATAGGCATAATTATATAGACTAATGGGGTGGTATTGGTCCAGACTTTCTAGGTGTGGAACATTGGGAATTAGAGAAACAATGGTCCTATTAAGATCTGTGGACATCATTCCTGATTGAAAGAAATCCTGCACCGAGAGGAAAAGTTCATCCTGTAATATATCCCAGTGGGTCTAATAAAAAAGTCCATTCAAACCATCTAGTCCCGGGGCTTTAGTCGGCCCCAACTAGAAAGTTGCTCCATGAACCTCATCTCTAGTGACTGCGGCTGTTACTAAAGTGTTCATTTATGTTGTGACAACACGCGGACATTGATCTAGGATAGGTCCATAGTCACGATGTCCCACTGATCTATATAGACTCGAAAAGAAGTCCATCATCTTCTTCTTCAAAAGCTTGTCATCTCTCACCCATCTTTAATTGACATCCTACGGCATACTTATTATTTTCTGTTGCCTCCGTTGAATGGTAGTCGCATGGAAAATTTTCGTGTTTTTATCTCCCCATCTTAGCCAATTAATCCTGGAGCGCATCGCCCAATACTATTCCTCTTGCTACCATAATTGCTGGATTTCCGCTTTTAGGTTAGTAGTTGTCTATTTATCATAGTGGCTATGAGGTTGATTGATGTGAATTTGGAGTTGCTGTTGCAAAGTTGATATTTGAAGATGGCCCTTAGAAAACTTCAAATGACTCCAATGAGCTAGAGCCAAAGACATAGCTTTTAATTTGTGCGGTAAGGTGTGACCTATTACCTGTGTTGAGGTCCCCGACTTGGTAATGACTTCACGGCACTCCTGGTCCTGTAACCAGAAAGCTTAAAAAATAAAGGCCTTGTGTCATCTGCTAGGTAAAGCTTCAGTGGTTGACAATAAAGGGCTGTGATCATAACCCACTGTAGGTAATGCAAAAACCTCAGCTTTAGGGAATGTGAGACGCCAATCCATAGTACATAGCACCCGATCTAGCCTTTCTTTCACAAAGCCATCACCTTCACGATTATTCATCCATGTAAATGCATAGCCCTTACTATCCATATCCATTAGTGAGCAGTCATGTAAAACTTCTAAAAAAGAATGCATTCGATGAGGTTCGGCTAACCTTTTGCCCACTTTCTCCCAATGATAGATAATTTCGTTGAAGTCACTAGCACAAACTTAGGGTAAAGTGTTGGAAGAGCTGATTTGTCATAGTTTTTTCTATAAAAGTTGGCGTAGCTGATATGCCGCTGGTGCATGAAGGCAGGTAAGATGCATAGGTATACCACACCTTGCATCCATGCATATCATATCAAAAAGTTCCTAAGTAGATTGATCCACATGTAGAGAAATGTGATCATGCCAAAACACTGCCATCCCACAACCAAGCCTATAGGATTAATCACATGAGAATTTGGAAATTTGAGACGTCGCTGAATATGTGTAAGCACTACCTCTTGGTTCTTGGTTTCCATCAAAAAAATCATATCAGGCTTTTCTTTGGCCATTAGGGCCTTAAAGGCTTGACCTGCCAGGGGAGAGCCCAGAGCCTAACAGTGCCAATTGAGTAACTTCATTTGTCACTTGGTGGCTTTTTAGGGCCAGCCACCACAGCCCACTTACATGCCTCTGCTGCTAAAAATATGGGTATTTCCATGAGATGTGTTTCATCTAGGCCCTCTGTTATGTGAGTGTTGGTAGAGATTCGTGTATTCTTCAACTTCTTGGGGTTGGGGGTTCTCATTTCTTGATCCTGGATACCCTTCATCTTTGCAGGTATAGGGATCAGCACACTTGTAGATGAATTCCCTACTAGCATGTCATTAGGATGGTGCTGTTGGATTGGTTCAACAGTGGGGTTGATGAGAGGCATTGATGTTCGCTTCAGAATTTCGGTGTTTATATCATTGCTAGGAGGTAGTACAGGGACTAGATGGGTCGATGAGGGAGGAGTTTCTAGTATCACCTCTTCAATGTCTTCAGGTTTGTCCTACGCCTCATAAAAGGTCAACCAATACGAACTATGTTCCTTTACTTCTGCACGTAACCATTGGCTATAAGATATCTTTTCTTTGCCTTCCAGTTTTGCTTCATCAAAAGGAAAATCATTGCAATGCATGGCATAATGGCCTAGCTTGCCACAGAAGTAGCAGAAGTGTGATAGCCGTTCATAGCGAAAATCGAGCCATATAGCTTTCCTATCTATGCGGATCAACTGCCCTGTTTTCAATGGCTCCCATAAATTGATTTCGACCCTTACTCTGCCAACTCTAAAAGTTGTGCCCTCCTTTGTTTCAAGTCTGACCTCAAGCACTCTTCTAACACGTTTAACAACTTTGCATAGCATATGATCAAAGCACCATTCCAGTGGTAGACCGAAGATTTGCACCCATAATGCACAAGTGGAGAAATCATAACAATGTAGTCGTGTATTTGGTATCCAAGGCTTAAAAATTACCAAGTGACTAGAGAAAAGCCAAGGACCGCCATCTAAGACCTTCTGTTTCTCTCCTTCAGACTTGAATTAGCAACATAAAGATCGGCTTCGCGTTGGGAGATCTCGACTTGTTCTATTCGCCAAGCTCGCTTAAAGGTATTTTGAAATGCTTGGAAATTAATAGAGGGATTGGAGAGTATTTTACCTACTAATATCAGCTTGCACTCTTCAATTTTTTTCCAATAGCGGCATATCATCCCAAACTTCAATTTCGTGCTCGGACCAGAGGCGACCCAACCTATTGCAGAGGGCGGCAAGGCTCAAATCTCCCTCCTGATCGTGGGGGTCCATGAGGTTAGGCACTAGGGCAAAAAAAAAAAAAAAAAAGGGTTGAGACATGAAGAGAATTCTACATGCATATGAGCTAGGGACACCTAGAAAGAGAATTGCGATTGGCGATATAGGAAATCCAATAGGCCAATTGACATCATACAGAGGTTTGAAATTGGGAATATAGCAAGACAGAAATCGAAGAATCAATCGAAATGGGAAGGAGGATAGTCAGAAAGGTGGGCATGAGGTGTCGAGGGAGGGAAGGTGAGGAAGGGGCAATTGAAAATGGC
The DNA here is from genome assembly GCA_014182385.1 of Eucalyptus viminalis. NCBI lineage: Eukaryota > Viridiplantae > Streptophyta > Magnoliopsida > Myrtales > Myrtaceae > Eucalyptus > Eucalyptus viminalis. The sequence continues at coordinate 22,083,438 of CM024528.1, read as the reverse complement.
AAATCCCGTTACTAATTCAGTAGAAAACAGGGGATTGAAAACTGGAAGATACGAGTAGGTGCTGTAGGCATAAGGTGCTGAGGAAGGTAAGGTGGGGAAAAGGGCAATCAATAATGGCAAATCCCATTACCAATTCAGTAGAAACCAGGGGAATGGAAAATTAGGGCAATTGAAAATAGAGGAAGGTAAAATGGTGGGAAACATCTGTGATATTAGGGTTTGAGGGGCAAACTGCCATCAAGATACAAGAAGAACTTTACATGTCGAGGGAAGAATTCACATGAAAAAATTCACCTAGAGGCAGCTTAACTAGGCGTCACACACAAACTTACCTCGCCTCAGTACGTCCCTATAGATTAGTGCATCACGTGTACATTATTAATGCAGCAAGCGTAATTAATGACTCGAACACATCATTTTATCTTTCAAATCACAGAGGTCCTGATTATAAGGTAAAATCATTATGACATGTCCCATTCTGTGACACACAATTTTGTCCCATAATAAGGCACGGCTATCTCAACCACTTAGGCATGTTCCAGTTATTACGACCCATTGGCCACGACTAGCTCAACAATCGGCGGTCATCCGACATAACCGGGCGTTGTCCTGCTCCATCGAGAATGGCAACGTCTAAACCTAGACGGCATTCCATAAAGGAGCATCGGCCCAGCCTCCATTGTGACCAGCATCCGTTGACGTGGGGCATCCGAACTTAATCAAGCATCGCCTCCCCGACTCTCGCCGGGTGACGGGTTCCGATAGTGACCACATGCACAACCATGTTTGGCCAAGAACACCTTGCTTTGCATCCAAATACCTTATATTTAAATAATGAACTTGGTAATTTTTCTTCGTATTAAAAATCTAGGAAAAATAATTGTACGTGGTCACATATTTAAATTGAACCAATAAACATGGTACACTTCCATTTCAAAATTCCACGATTTTATATAGTACATAAAATTTTGGCATCAAAAACCGACACCTGGCATTTTTATATTTAAATACCATAAATCGGATTTTTGCAATAATAATCAATCACCATCACCAAACACTCAATTGCACCTCATAGCATAAATAAACCATCAAATTCACATATAATTTCAACCACGAGAATCAGCGTAAAATTTCACTAAACGGCTAATTTGTCACAATTTACGCTAACTATAATTAATTAAATAAATAAAAATAAATAATTTAATTAACCTAACCATGGTTAATTAAACTAACCATGGTTAAATACCTAACCCAAACTAACTAACCTAACCTAGGGTAGCATAACCTAACTAAACTAACCACTAACCAAACTAACCTAACTAACTAACCATTTTAATAACTAGTTACACTAACTAGGATTAACACTAATCCTAATTAACACTAAACTAACCACTAAGTGCAATTAACATCCTAATATGAGTTTAGGGCGTTAACTCATCAGAATTCAATAGTTGCGGGCTCACGGTGAGGGCGGCGTGACGGTGACCAAGACTCGAGGCTACTGCGTCTCCAACGAAGGATCGACCGGGGCTGAAAAATGGCAAGGGGCTTGTGGTTGGAGCTGCTAGGTTCGGTTTTGTGGAAGGTTGAGCTAGTCAACTAGACTTAGTTGGACACTGGCTGGTGGGCGTGGGGACTGATGGTCGGAACGGGCAATTGAGGTCACTGGGCAGAGGCAACTAGAACGAGCGGACTAGGCGGTGGACGGACAGGGGCTGGCTGGCTTTGGTGGTGGCTGTGTGGTGTGGTGAGGACAAGAGTTGGGTGGAACTGGATTGAGGTGGACGTGTGGTGGTGGTGCTGGCAGCAAGGTGGCTGCGGACTGAGCTGGAACGGGTGGCTCTGCTGGACCGGTGGTGAAGGCTTGAAGAAAAAGGGACGTGAGGAAGAGAATGGAAGAACAGAAGAAGAAATAGCATGTGGTTCAGCTTGGGGGAAAGCTGCACACACAAGAGGATAGGAGAGAGGGGAGAAGGAGGGAAAACTAAGTCAATGCAAGGGCCAATTGCAAGCCAAGCGAAATATCCAAGCACTCAAGTGCCAAAGCCTCCAAAGTCTTCAGCCAACAAAGTCCAATGGCCAACCAATGGCTAATTTCCTTCCATTTCTCACAAAATAACTCAATTTGGTAGCCAAAAATCCCATGCAAACAACCCATATGAATTTTCATTTTGTTTTCTTTTTGCCAAAATTGATTTTCCGCAAAAATGCCGGAATCGACGAAAACTCGCCGAAAGATGAGGCAATGTCCTAAAAATAAATTGTGACATGATCGAACGTTCGATTCCTGAAAACGAATTCAATTTCCTGATTAAAATTGACTGAACGTGATTTTAGTACAACCTAACCTATCGGGTAGTTTATAGGGATTTTAGTGCTTTTGACTCGTGGTCGATAATTTTCGATCCACGTTTGTGCATCTTCGACTCGTAGGCAACTCTCGGTTGTCGTAAAAATCGCAAGGTTTCAATTACGTGTACCGAGTATAATTTTGATAGAAAATTGGGTTAGTGTTGTTTGATGCGAATTTCGCGATCATGCGGAATCACCCGCAATTCAATTACGTCTTTCCATTGAATCGACTTATATCTGATCATAATTAATTTATAACAATGTTGTATTGACCCTTGCCGATTATTACGGTCGAGCGATCGATTTTCGATTGAATTCTCAAGTCTGTCGCGTTTATATCCCTTAACGACTTCACCTAATAGATTAGTTAACTCGTGAGTGGCTAGCTCAGAATAAAATGACCATAGGTGCGTCGGCAAAATGCCCATTTCATATATTCGAGACGGGGTTGAAGTTCAGGATGTCACATGATGCATCATAGACGCTAACCATTTGCGCATCTTCTGGGAGTCACACTTGATCAACAGCCGTGCTTAACGCTTCGGCAAATTGTTCTGAAAAGTCATCTATCTTGGTAATGCTCCAAGTTTTTCTCACGAAAGATCATGACAAAATTATGTCCGAACAATGGGAAAAGTCACACTTGGCTGCTTAAATTGGTGTCCTGTACTTGTCAAGCTTTGATATTTCTATCATCCAGGAAACATCCTCACAGATACCAGGAAGTAACGGAGCTGGAAATTATGCGTACGGAAGATGAAAAGTCTTCCTTTCTTCCACTTATATAACAATATCAAGCGACTCAGCCCATATCCCCTTTCTCCATAGGTTTAGGTCCACGCAGGTACCAAACATAAAAATCATGTCGAACTCTGCGTTTCAAATTCTTTTGCTTCTGGTTTCCCTCACCGTACAAGCATCAGAAGCTGCAGCCCGATTTGCAATGCAACACTGCAATGAAACCTGCGGGAACATCACCATTCCCTTCCCCTTCGGAATAGAAGCCGAGTGTTTCATGGATGAGTGGTATGAGATCGACTGCCAGCAAGGCAACACGGTTCCCATACTAAAGATGATTGGATTGCAAGTTCTTGCCATTTCACTCCCTGATTACGAGAGTTACACAAATGGCATGATGACCATCCATGTTCCTGTAATTTACTCAGATGCAAACTGTGGGGATGACGGACGTGGTGAGCCGGTGAGCTTAGAAGGAAGTCAATTTGTCTACTCCCAGGCACAGAACGATTTTATATCAGTGGACAATACCCTGCTGATAGTTCATAGTATAAACTCATCTGATAATTGCAGTTTGAGATGCTCTGGAACCGCCAATGACCAGGATAGTGCTTGCCCCTGGGGGCACAAGTGCTGCCAGATGGCACTCCCTTTTAATTTTCAGGCCTTTGATGTGGATTTTGGAAAAGAAAAGGGACGTCAGGTGTGCAAGTCCGCTTTCCTGGCTGGGGCGGGGCCCTTCCAGTATGAGTTTACAGGTTTAAACGATCCGAGATTAAATGCTACGGTTCCGGTGGTGTTGGAATGGGGGATTGCAAACAATACTAACTATTCACTTGGGCTGATCGACCAAGATGATTACCAGGCAACATACATCTTTCGCTATAATGTTCCTTTCTTCTGTGACAGCGTACTCTCCGGCACTCAAATTATGCAGTGCTATTGCAGACCAGGGTATGATGGTAATCCCTATCTTAAAGGAGGATGCCAAGGTAAGATACTTCATGCTTCTGAATTTAAGAGCACCATACAGCGAAGATGCTTCTTCATTCCCCCAGTTTTCTCTTAAAAAATACGTTCACACTGTTTAATGATCACATCCACGCTTTCCTGCCATCTTTTTTGGTTTTCTGCCGCGGATTATTCAAAGTGGATGCATTTTCAAACATAATTTGCTGGAAAATAGAGGGGAACAGGACAACCCTTTCACTACAAGCATCATAGTTTAGCCAGTGGAAATCACAATGGGTTGCACTACTAATATATTTTTGTTCTATCATTTTTCATCAGATATTAACGAATGTGAGAAACCAAAACGTTGCCCTGGGACTTGTGTGAATGTAGAGGGCGGATATTACTGCATCGATGGTAAAAGGACATCTAAATTCATTCTTATCGGTAAGCAAATCTTTTAACCTGCAATTTTAGACCGCTTCGAGCTCTTGAAATTTGTTAGAAAAAATAACAGCATAGCAAATATTATGTTCTAGAAAAGGTATAGAAATAAGTTTTACCTAAACTTTGTTCTAACACGATTGTATTCGCCTGGTGATGATTATAGATAAGTTTCAATCAATAGTAAACCTGAAAACTTTCTTTGCACACTAGTAGATAAGAAAAATCTTGTCCCCGCTTCATGGCTATCAAAGAATATCCAAGATTCCAACCTATCTTATCATATTTGAAGAGGAATCATTACAATCATAAGTTGCAGATGAATGCTGGTTAGAACTTTTCCGCTTTCTTCAACAGTTTGCTATATTTCATGTAAGGGAGATTAGTAGTATAGTGCAGATTTTTGTATAGAAATTTCACTAGGATGGAACTTAAACATGAGACAAATTAATTTTTCATGATTGTTAAGATAAATCCACATGAAAGAAGACTCGGGTTAATCACTCCTATATGCTTTCCTTTTAATCATATTGACGATAAGTGCCTTTATAGATTCTTAACAAGCAGGCTACATTTTTCTCGCTTTTGCCCCTAAAATATTTGCAATACAGGGGTTGGGGCTGGCCTCGGCGCACTACTTTTGTATTTTCTTATGGATGCTGTACAAATACCTCAAGAAGAGAAAGGCAATCAAGCTCAAAGAGAAGTACTTCAAACGCAATGGCGGTCTTTTGTTGGAAAGTGAGCTATCTTCACCTGAAGGCAATGTCGAGAAAATCAAATTGTTCAATTCCAAGGATCTAGAGAAGGCCACTGACAATTTCAACGACGATAGGATACTAGGGCAAGGTGGTCAAGGTACTGTTTACAAGGGAATGTTAGTAGACGGAAAAATAGTTGCAATTAAGAGATCGAAAGTGATAGATGAGGGAGAAGTGGAACGGTTCATAAATGAAGTCCTCATTCTCTCACAAATCAACCATAGGAATGTGGTTAAGTTATTGGGGTGTTGCTTGGAGACAGAATTCCCGCTTTTAGTATATGAGTTCATACTTAATGGAACTCTATACCAATACTTGCATAACCCAAATGAAGAGTTTCGTGTATCGTGGGACACACGATTACGAATTGCAATTGAAATTGCGGGAGCCTTATTTTACTTGCATTCAGCAGCCTCCATTCCCATTTATCATCGAGACATCAAGTCCACCAATATCCTCTTGGATGAGAAATATCGGGCAAAAGTGGCAGATTTTGGTACTTCGAAGTCCGTTTCCCTCGATCAAACTCATGTGACCACATTGGTGCGGGGGACTTTCGGCTACCTTGATCCCGAGTATTTGCAATCAAGTCAATTCACAGACAAAAGTGACGTGTACAGCTTCGGAGTTGTCCTTGTTGAACTCTTAACCGGCCAAAAGCCAATCTCATCACTAAGGGAACAAGAAGGAAGAAGCCTCATAATGTATTTCATAATTTCGATGGAGCAAAATCACTTGTTCGACATTGTGGATGCTCAAGTTTTGAAAGAAGGTAAGAAGGAAGAGGTTGCATTAGTTGCAAACCTAGCGAAAAGGTGCTTACACTTGAATGGGAGGAACCGACCTACAATGAAAGAAGTGGCAATGGAGTTGGAGGAGATAAGGAAGCTCCAAAATCCTTCAGGCATTCAACAAAATCAAGAGGACCGAGAGGCAACTGTATCTTATGCTGCTGCTTTTCCATCTAGCAAATCAAACATTGATATGGATGTCATTACATTTTCGGATGTGCAGCCACTCTTGCCTAGTGGGACATGGTGAAGATCTGTTTTGCCTCTCACACTTTATAAGTCATATTGCTGTGTTTTTCATGGAAATTGGCATTTGGAGCAAAACAAAGGAGGAGGAAAACTTGTTCGTTTACTAATAGGAGGACTTTGTTAGTTGTTATCGTTTATGCATCAATAAACTGTTATGTCATAGCTATGCCAAATTTATTTAAGTCCTGTAATAGCTAGGCATGATCGTACTGGGAATGTGCCAATTGGGAAATAATTTCCAAATTGCAATCATCTAGTTCGAGCATGGTGCAGCCATTTTGCTTCATTTTGAGATCCATAATATTTGTTGTAAATTTCATCATTGTAGAAATTACATCAGTCACACAAGTACTCATGCAAACAAGTATGTTTGTTGCATCAGCCTTCACCATTCAGTCAGCTAGTTACACGCAGATGCTCAAAAGATGTATCACGGGTTCAAGCCAGCTGACGAAGTCCTAAATGTGCAATTCGTGTGGGAGTCTTCTAAAATGACCAATCAAACTAACCACGTTCCGTCTTGGCAGGCACAAAGAAGGCTCCCAGAAAAAAAAAAAGGGGAGAGAGACAACGACTTCCAAATCTAATGAAATATATGAATTGTGGTGCTCTTTCGAAAAGTCAATGACGACTTTGACTTGTGGTCGTCTTTATTTTTTACACATGTCCCACTATCGAACTTTTCTTTTCTCCTTTTTATTTTTCCACACACTCTAAAAGAAAAATTCAAAAACAGTTTTTTGAATGATTTTAGAAGCTTCAACATTGCTATGCTTGAGTAGAAAAAGGGTAAATAATAACTCTTTTCTAGCCACATTTTTACCAAAATGATTCAATTGAAAGTTATCAAATATATTAAGAGATATGTCCCTCGTATCGAACTTTTCTTTTCTCTTATTTGACTTTCTACAAACTCTAAGAAAACACATTCAGAAAATCTTTCGAAGAAAAATGACATTAGAAAGCTTCACTATTGCTATTCTTAAGTTGGACAAAAGATTAAATAATTAAACTTTCTAGGCTTCCAGCCACATTTTCACCAAAATGATTCAATTGAAAGTAATTACATATACAAAGACAACAGGACATTGCACAAATTTCAAACTAAAACATTAGAATTACAGCTAAACTAAGACATTATAATTTTTTAAAAAATCGTATTAATGTTAAATCTGAAATTATAAGTGACCGAGATAATCGATACGAGAGGGGAAAAAAAGGATTGGCAGGTGGTGTTTGTACCCGCAAATCACAAAAGCTGGACATGCACAGATATTTCCATATGGATCGTGGGATCGGTGCACACTTGTGCTGCCCTGAGGTTTGAACCAGGACATTTCATCTTTTTTGGTTGATTTTTTGTGACAGCCCAAGCGACACTGCGTGGGGAGGAGGGATGGCGGTGCGTCCGCGCCTTAGTCCCCGGACGTGCGCACGAAAAGGGAAGGCGTTCCTCTCTAGTCCCACATCGCTTAGGGGAGAGTCCTGGGGCTAGTTTATAGGGCTTGGGTCCCTCTAATCTGTGTAACGCGTTTTAAAGCCGTAAGGGAAAAAACCGTGATTGGGATGCGGTTCGTCCGCGCCAAGGCGAGTGACCCGAAGCGGACAATATTACACAGTGGGGCCCGGGTCTTTACAAATGGTATCAAGCCCGACTCCCGCCCGCATGTGGGGCCCGGGTCTTTACAAATGGTATCAGCACCGACTCCCGCCCGCGTGTGGGGCCATGATTGGCTTAGGGGTAAGTCCTGGGCTAGTTTATAAAGGCTTAAATCTGTGTAACGGCTTTTAAAGCCGTGAGGGAAAAGACCGTGACTAGGATGGCGGTTCGTCTGCGCCAGGGCGGGTGACTCAAAATGGACAAATATTACACAGTGGGGCCTGGGTCCTTACAGATTTGATTTCAATCATATAAGAAAACTTGACTATGGTTTTTGAACTCAAAAGAACTTAAGAAACCAAACTCACCAACTGAAACACTGACTTCTTACAAATCTTCCAAAACTCATTAAACACGTACCCTTCATATTATAAATGACCAAAAAGATGAGAAAACTTTTAGTCTCCAGTTGGTTGAACATGGTTCGCAAAAAGCTTGAACTAAGTTATATGAAAACGGGTACAACTGCATATCGAATGTAATAACAAGTTCCGCCTATATCTTCATAGCTAAATTACAGTTAGCTCGATGCCGAAATCTGCGCGGAACCAAGTATAAACAAGTCTTCTTCTGCTTCTCTCAGTCAAAGAATTTGGCTCCGAAAAGCAATTTACTTTGGACTTTCCGCTAATGCCACAGCTGGAATGGCCTCAATCCCTCAAGCGCGGGTCAAAGGTCACCTGTGCGGTTCAGTTGTCTTGAACTTTCCGATTTCTAACTCAGAAAGCTGTGTTCTCATTTCTCAGTACCTTTCAGGCACTGTCCTAATGTAATTCCCCGACAAAAAAGGAGTCTTCAAAGTCTTCCAATCTGAAAATGACTTCAGAGCCTTTCTGAAAGGAGAAACCTCATTGGTGAACAAAAGAAAATATCTTCGATTTTCATCATGTTAATATCTTGTGTTTTCTTTTCCAATAAATTTCCTTTCCCGACATTCCAATTCCCTCTGGAGACACCGATATGTGCAATGTGCAGCCACTCACACATTGGGAAACATGGCGAAGGTCAAGGCCAGTAAAAAACGTCTACCTCACAAAATTGAATACTTTTAACGAAATATAAACATGCAATGCTGAGAAACTAAAGTCTGGCCCTAAATGAGATTTAACTCAAATTAATTTCTTAAATAACCTAAACAAGTTAAGATTATTACATAGAATTTAAAGAAAGAGCATATTCATGTTGAATCAGAAACAGTGAGTGTTCATGCTAATCGATGCTGACAAAAAGATTGGCAATGAAACAAGAATTTTGTGGCAATAAGTAGAGACGTGGAACGAATACTTAATCTGACATAGAAGAAGAAGAATTCATACAATATTGGTCTAGGAAAGATTAAAAGGATATGATGCTTGTAGGGAACAATTTAAATCGGCGAAGAAAGAAATAAATATCTCTATTATAATATGCTTAACAGGATCCACAATAAAAGGTCCTTCAATAGTGATATATTTAGGTAATGCTCCAAGTCTTTCTCATAAGAGAGATGTTGACAAACTTATGCTCCCAACGATGGAAAATTCACACTTGGCTGCTTAAATTGATGTCCTCTACCTATCAAGCTTTGACATTTTAGTCTTCAAGGAAGCATCATCAGAGATACTAGGAAGTAACAGAGCTGTAATAGATGGTCACACAGCTCGTAGTTCACTTCTTGGAAACCAAAATCTTCTTCACAATATGCAATATGCACTTAATTGGGCCTCTATTGCAGACCCCCCCCCCGGCGGGGCCCCCTCTCTCTCTCTCTGAAGCCCGCAAAAACAAGGAATTAGCGAAATGTGGCCCACCTAATTTCCAAGCAGAGCTTCATTAAAAGCGATCAAATCACGAAAACCTAATCCACCATTCAGCTTACTGGTTTTTAGTAATTCCCAGTTTTGCCAATGAACACCAGTCTTTCTTGTAGTATTCCGCCACCAAAAATTGGAGATTTTCTGTTCAATTTTGCGACATAAGGATAGAGGAAGCTTAAACATTGACATAGCGTAGTGCGGAATAGCCTGTATAACCGACTTGAGTAGGATCTCTTTACCCCCCTTCGACAATAGAAGCTCTTTCCACCCGTCAAGTTTTGCATTTACCTTCCCTAATATCCAACCAAACATGTTGTGTTTAGATCTTCCCCAATCAGAAGGTATGCCTAAGTATTTGCCGTATTTCTGCAAGACTGGTACTCGAAACTCAGCCGCTAGATTATGCTGAAGACTAAAGGGGCAGAATTTCGGAAAAACATTCGGATTTATTTCTATTAATTACTTGGCCAGTTGCTAGACACTACCGATTCAACAGGTTTGCCATTTTGACATTTAGTAAGTAGACCTCTCGAGGAAAACACGGAATCATCAGCAAAGAAAAGATGGGAAAGTGTAGGACGTAACCCGTTTAGTTGAATACCACGGAGGTTGCCCATATTGATGGCTTGATGCATAAGGGTGGATAATAGATTTGTCACTAGAATGAATATGTAAGGTGATAACGGGTCGCCCTATCGTAGCCCCCTTGATGGTCGAAACTTCAAGTAGGAATTTTCTCTCTCGACATGAAGAGCTTTCTCTCTCGACATGCAGAGGTCGAATTTGGGTATCCCCCTTTATCTGTGGTAAACCCAGATATCATCATACATAACCAGCCTTCATTGATCTAACCGGCCCTAATTGTACCGATTTCTCTCACTCCTCTGTTATTCTACCTTCCTCTATAACCAAACCCGAACCCTGTTTTCAGCGATTCCCATCAATATCGTTCACATCTGCGGAGGAAGTCCCCGCTGGTCGGCTCTGTTTCCATCGCCAATGCCAATTGAAGCTCGCCATCAACTTTTCTTCTATGGCTGAGGTTCGATATCCACCATCTCATCACGGATGGGTTGCATGCATGACCTAAGGTGCTTCCTGTCCATCCTTCCTCCTCGGTTTCTGTATGTTCTCTATAAGCTTGCTGCAATTGGTCCGATGGTATGGGTTTTCTTCCGATTATGGCATAGCAACAGCTCTTTAGACTTAGTTCAGTACTACCTCATCTACGACGGATGGCTTCGGAAAGTCATGAAGAATCGCTCCGCTTGACTGCTTTGTGCCAAAGACTTGGCCGATTATGTTCTGCACATGAAATAGAAGTATGGGAGGAGGAACCAACACCAGCAATTTTGGCAGAATGTAGGCTAACTTTAGTTGGCAAAGTACTAACACAAACCTCTGTTCATTTCCCGTCATTACAAAGTACTTTAAAACGTATATGGAAAATAGACAATGTAGATTTTGCTCAACGCGAAGGAGGCTTATATTTGGCTAAATTTCGATCTGAAAGTGAGAAGCAACGAGTCTTGGATGGTGGTCCGTGGCTTTTTTCTAGTAACTTAGTCTGGTTCAAGCCTTGGGTTCCTCACATGCCCTTACTATGTTATGACTTTACCTGTTGCGCTTTTTGGGTACAAGTCATTGGTCTGCCCTTGAATGGACTACGGAGCCGATGCTAAGGAAGGCCATTCATCGCCTTGGCGTGGTATTAGAAGTCCGAGTGGATTTTAAAGAAGGCTCGGCTTTAAGGGCAGGGAGGGTTAGAGTGGAGATCAAGTTGGATGAACCTCTCAAAAGTGGCAAACTAGTGAGGATTGAAGGGAGGATGTTATGGCTAGACTTTCGCTATGAAAGGCTATCTTACTATTACTACTCATGTGGCAAAATTGGCCATTATGCTACATATTGTGTAGAGTATCCTTTTGATGAAGCCAAAATGGATGGGAAAGAGAAGATGGCTTTTGGTCCTTGGCTAAGAGCAGAAGTTCGCCAATCTAGCCCTTATTGGGATGCATTCTATAACCCCCACTCCATCAATCAGGTACAGAATGAAGAGACTATACGTGAGACACCTCCAGCTTTATTGCCGCCTGCTCCCCTCTTGCCCACTGCATCTACTGGAATTGCAGTTCACATGGACCCACCTGTGTAGCCTCATCCTAACTCAACTACGATAGCAGGGTCACCACAACATTCACTTCATAAGAGAGGTCACACCATTACCATAGCTCTGATCCCTGCACAAGACAAACAGAAAGCTCCGATCAGCAATCTCATGGAGGATCCTCCACTGAAACAAAAGCAAGCTACTAGACTAATTCCTAGGGTGGCACCAGCGAAGAAACATAAAAGATATGCCCCATATGAACTGAAAACTGTCCTTCTTGACAACTTTGATGATGCTAATTTAATGGAAACACCGGTAGTTGACGCCTCACAAGAGAATCAATGGGCTTTAGTGGATGGCCCCAAACAACCATCGCCTTACAGATGAAGATGGTTTGCTGGAACTGTCGGGTTTGGGCAATCCCCGACGCAGTTCAAGCTTTAAAGGCCTTGACGGCCAAAGAAAAGCCCGATTTTTTGTTCCTCATGGAGACTAAAAACCCTGAGTTAGTTCTTCAGCGTGTACAAAGACGCTTACGTTTCAGTCACTTGTTTGTGAAAAATCCTAGTGGATTGGCAGGAGGTATGTCAATTTTTTGGAATGACAATGTGTCAGTAGACATCGTGAGTTCCTCGGCGGACTTTTTTGATATGATCTGTCGGGATGTAAAGGAAGATAAGCTTATGAGGTTCACCTGTCTCCATGCTCCATCATCCTACCAGCATAGACAGATGCTATGGGATCAGCTACGCTCCATCAGCACACTTAACAATCTCCCCTGGATCTGTGCCGGGGATTTCAATGAGATCCTATATGCTTGGGAGAAAGTAGGCGGGCGATCCCCAAACAGGTATAGACTTCAATCCTTTCGGGATGTCATCAATGACTGTACTTTTATGGAGATTGAAAGTAAGGGATGCAAGTTCATGTGGTCAAATAATCGAGAGGGTCCAGATCGATTAAGGAAAGGTTGGATCGTGTATTGTGCACACCGGAGTGGCATCTTCTATACCCTCAAGCCCAAGTCTTTGCGCTGATCATAGCCCCATTATCATCTCCACATCACCATCTTATTCGAGGGGCCAACGTAATTTTGTCTTTGAGGCTTATTGGAACAATGACCTGGAGTGTCGCGAGATCATTGCTAATACCTGGAATTCAGCCGACTTACGCAGCACCAATTTACTACGCAAACTCAGGATTGTCTCTTACCGGCTACAAAAATGGAGTAGATCCAAGTTTGACAATGTTCAATTGATGGTACCGGCACTACAACAACAGCTCCAATCGATAATTAATAAGCCTTATAGCTCCAATACTGATGCTAAAGAAGTTACCTCTCTACGTGGGAAAATCAGAAACCTTTGGCAGCAGGAAGAACAATTTTGGTCTATGCGCTCCTGAGTCAACTGGCTACAGTGGGGTGATAAAAATAGCAAGTTTTTTCATGCCACCACCGTACAACGGAGACATCGTAATAGAATCGGAATGTTAAAGGATGAAAATCTCAACTGGGTAAGAGAACTACCGATTCTAAAGGAGATGACACTTGATTTTTTCTGCCGATTATACACTTCAGTGGGTTCTCGTGCTTATAGTCCGATACTTGCTCAATGTCGAGCCCTAGTAACTGACGAGATGAATGCCTAGTTAACTGCTGAGGTCACAATGGAGGAGGTCAGAGTTGCAACGTTCCAGTTGGGTGCGACTAAGGCTCCAGGTCCCGATGGTCTCAATGGACTTTTTTATCAAACACATTGGGATATCATTCAACATGACATTTTCAGGTTAGTTCAAGACTTCTTTACTTAAGGGGTTATGCTGCGCGAGCTTAACAAAACAAGATTACTTGTTCTAATTCCTAAGATCAAACACCCTGAAAGTCTAGATCAGTTTAGACCGATAAGCCTCTGCAACTTTGTATATAAGATTATCTCTAAGGTATTGGCGAATCATCTGAAACCTTGGCTAGGCGATCTCATATCAGTAGAGCAAGCTGCTTTTGTGAGTGGGCGTCAGATTCAGATAATGTGTTAATTGTCCAGAGCTTATTCATCACTTTAAGACAAGGAAAAGGAAGCGGCACTTTAATGCGTTACTCAAACTAGATATGCAGAAGGCCTACGACAAAGTTGAATGGGATTTCTTATTGGACTATCTCCTTATTTTGGGTTTTCACCCCTCATGGGTTAGACTGGTGATGCAATGCATTACTACTACTTCCTTCGGTGTTCTTTTTAATGGGGAACAACCGACATATTTTCGACCATCAAGGGGGCTACGACAGGGCGACCCGCTATCGCCTTTTGCATATTCATTCTAGTGACAAATCTATTATCCACCCTTATGCATCAAGCCATCAATATGGGCAACCTTCGTGGTATTCAACTAAACAGTTCGTCCTACACTTTCCCATCTTTTCTTTGCTGATGATTCCGTGTTTTTCCTCGAGGTACACTTACTAAATGTCAAAATCTGGCAAACCCGTTGAATCGGTATTGTCTAGCAACCGGCCAAGTAATTAATAGAAATAAATCCGAAATGTTTTTTCTGAAATTCTGCCCCTTTAGTCTTCAGCATAATCTAGCGGCTGAGTTTCGAGTACCAGTCTTGCAGAAATATGGCAAATACTTAGGTATGCCTTCTGATTGGGGAAGATCTAAACACGACATGTTTGGTTGGATATTAGGGAAGGTAAATGCAAAACTTGAGGGGTGGAAAGAGCTTCTATTGTCGAAGGGGGGTAAAGAGATCCTACTCAAGTCGGTTATACAGGCTATTCCGCACTACGCTATGTTAATGTTTAAGCTTCCTCTATCCTTATGTCGCAAAATTGAACAGAAAATCTCCAATTTTTGGTGGCGGAATACTACAAGAAAGACGGTGTTCATTGGCAAACCGGGAATTACTAAAAACCAGTAAGCTGAATGGTGGATTAGGTTTTCGTGATTTGATCGCTTTTAATGAAGCTCGCTTTGTAAGCAGGCTTGGCGCCTTCTTCAACAACCTCAACTGTTATGGTGTAGGCTGTTCAAGGGTCTTTATTTCCAAACCAAGGAATTTTTGTTTGCTGAGAATGGGACAAGACCCTCTTGGGGCTGGCGCAGCTTATCTGTGGAGGGATGCCATCTTACCTAAGGTAAGATGGTCGGTGGGGGGATGGCAGACATATTCACATATGCAATCATCGCTGGCTGCCAATCGGCACCATTGGCGGTCCACCTAGAAGACACGAACCAGAGTTGGTGGGAAGTCTTATTGACCAAGTACACCACACCTGGAATGTTCCCCTTATTTCAGAACTATTTGATAGCAGCATTATGACTGAAAATTTTAAAATCCCAATTAGACCATTACATGCCAATGATCAATTAATCTGGACAGCCACCAAGAATGGACAGTATATAGTTAAAAGCAATTATCGATTCTAGCAAGCAGCAAAACGAAGCGTAGACACCACCAAGCATCAACGTCATATCAACCACCCACCATTCTTTGGCGTAAACTTTGGACACTTAACACAGCTTCGAAGATCCGTCAATTCCTGTGGGCAGCATGTCACAACGCTCTTCCAACAAAAGCTCAGCTCTACTCTCGGCATATTACCCCTTATCCCATATGTGAAATTTGCAAACAGAACTTACCTGAAACGGTGGAGCACTTATTTTTCTTTTGTTCATGGACAGCCGGGATCTGGAATCACTCGTAGCTCAACATCACAATCTCTCCTCAGACTATTACTCGCCTAGATGCGTGGATCACAGCAAGAGCAATAGAGTTGAAAGCCGTACCTGGTTTGCAGCAGATCGCCCATGTTTTGTGGAAGATTTGGTGCTCCCGTAACAACTTTATCTTCCGCTGCATTTGTCCCGACCCAGTGCGTGCTGTTACTGATGCTCTAGCACAGGCGAGAATCCAGACCCTTTCCTCCCAACACGACCAGCAAACTAATCATTCCAGAACAGGGGACTTCTCCGCACACCCGTCACCACAAATCTGGATACCTCCACAACGTGGAGTCCTCAAATGTAACATAGATGCATCCCACTTTCCAGGTACTTCTCATGGCACTATGGCCTGTATCAGCAAAAATCACCAAGGAATTCTTACCGATGTCTATACACAAGAAATCACAACAGCTTCAGCATTTCAGGCAGAGGTTCAGTCACTTACCCTCGCTCTGCAACGTTTGCTGCATCAGGGAATCAACAAGGAGAACATCATCATAGAGAGCGACTACTTGGCCTTGATTGACATCCTTCAACAGAAACGAATGCCGCCGTGGGAAGAACGAGTCCTCTTTGCGGAAATCGACAGCCTCCTCTCTCAGTGCCCTAATTTGCGTCTTCAACACTGCCGAAGAGAGGCAAACGGAGTTGCTGATTGGGCCGCCAAAGCCCATGGGCGATCTGACTTGGCCCACAATTGGAATATATTTCCTCCCTTTACGTTGCAAAGTCTGGTAGCTGCAGAGGCTATAGCCTCTGGATGTAATATGCGTTTCCCATGTACTGCTACCTTCCAGTAATGAAATACCTCTATTTCTAACCAAAAAAAAAAAAAAACAGGCATCATTGGGGATTGAAATCTCAAATTGAAATCCGAATTGTCGATCAGAATCTCATTATCGAAATTAGATAGTTTCACTCGATGAAAATCCGGAAATGGTTGATTTACTGGGCGTTCCAGTAGTCCCATAGTCATCCGTCGGTTTCGACCATACCGGTCTTTCCAAGTTTGTTCACGTGCAAATTGGTTTTCATTGACGGCTCTTTTCTGTATGCAAACATTACTTTTATGCCATTTTCTGCTCCCATCTCATTTTTCGTTCATGACACTAGCAATGACATGGCTGAAGTCGCAGATTACAATTTCCGAAGACACTGAAAAGTGGAGATCTCGAGAGGGCAAAATCAACAGGATAAAGGGACTAGAGATTGAGGATATGTATCGCGATCATCTTGATCTCCTCGAAGAAAACAGGAGTCGGTTAGAAAACCCTGCTCCAATCCTAGTCACCCAAACTGTTTACTTCCGAATCATGTGCAGCTGCATCATCAAAATTTTCACCAGAGGGATCACCGGAAGAGAGACATAATTATGTGACGATCTCTTCTTGTCTTCCATCGAGTCATAATCATCTTGATGCAGATGTGATCCAGTGAATGTCCAACCCTTGCCATTGCATCCTTTTTGGCAAAAATCCCACAAGCAAAGGAGATCTTGCTGTCGAAGCATTTACATTTCTTCTTGTCTCGACAGAAGATTTCCTCATTATGAGGTCAGGAACGAACAGAAAAAGTTACGTGTTAAATAATTTACTTTCGATCATCAATGTAAAAGTGATTTCAGCATATTGAAGAGAAAATAAATTACTTTCCGCTAATAGTGCTTGAGTATATGATCATTTATGTCATGCCATACGTCCTCTTATCACTACTTCATCTATTTTGTACATGCGATTGCTTTGTGGTGATAATTAAGAATTCAAACTAGTAAACACTCATAACAGTATGAAGATTATTAATAAGAAGCATCCAACTCTTTGATTTTCTTTACTGCTAAACAATGACCGAGTCCTAAAATTTACTAGTAATGTGGAAATCTTCTAAAAGACCGATAAACTGATCATGAATGTATTCTGGTGCTCTTTGGAGAAGTCAAGTCAACGAGGACTTGACATCATCAGGCTTTGATATTCCTATGATCTGGCAAATTCCAAGGTGTGGAATTGGATGTGCAGCCGTTCACGTGATTCACGTACATCTTTTTTTCCTTCTTTTCCCGGAAGAAACCCCGCGGGGGGAGGGTGGGGGTGACAGGAAATTCCAAAGTGAAAGAACGACTGACTACACGATGCATGCACACACGAGAACAATGAAAATGACTTCTGCTTCAATAATGGAAGATATTGCGACGCGCGCACTTCCCACTCCGATTAAAGATGTCAGAATGAAATCAATTTTGCTTTATATAAGTGACTTTTGCTTTAACGTTTTTTTATTGGAAAAAGATGCCAAACCCATTTCATTCCTCAAGAACAAAAATCTTGGTTATCGTAGATTAAAGTTGTCGGATGATTTTTCCGTTCACAAAAAGATTCTGGTCGCGGAAAATGGCTTTCTTTTAAAAAAAGGAACTCGAGAGCATCACATGTTAGTTCATTTATTTATACTATGATTTGATTTTTGTGCTCTTCTTGACTGAGTAATAATTATTAAATGAATACAACTCTCCTTCCATGTGTTAAAAATTATCGAGCACTATCTTTCTTCCTAGCTCAATTCTAATGTGCTTAACAGGATCCACGACAAGGGATCCCAAAAATGTCATCCATTTTGATAATAACCCATCTTTCTCATGAGAAAGTGACTGCAAAATTATGTCTCCATATATGGGAAAAGTCATACGTGGCTGCTTGGAAAATTATCAAAACGGTACAATACCTATTACATCAGTACCAATTTAGTTATAATTTTTTTAATTTGACCAATTTTGTCCTTAATGTTTTCACATTAGTAATAATTAAGCCTATCCGGCTAATTTAGGTCGGAAGTTGCTGACGTAGATGCCAACCATCTACATGGCATGGATGGCTAACACTAATGTTGACTTTTTTAATATAATTTTATAATTTATTTTTAGTTTTTCATTATGTAATTTTTTTTCCATTTCCCTTTTCTTTTTGTTGGACTAGCCAACCACTTGCCATAGGCCATGGTCGATGAGAGTTGGCCTCATCGAGCCACACTTGGTCAAGGGTGAGCACCAAGAACCCCCTCCAAACTAGATCGACCAAGGTCACCCCACCTAGGCTAAGGCGGCCTCGCCTAGGCAAGGTGTGATGTCCCGAAATTTGGCCCCTATTTCAAATATATGAAATGGTTATTTCATCAACGCGCTTATGGTTATTTTACTTGAAGCTGATCACTCGCAAGTTAACTAATCTATTAGGTGAGGCCATAAAGGGTTATAAACGCGACCGACTAAAGAATTCGATCAGAAATCGACCGTTCGACCATAATAATTAGCAAGGGTCAATACAACACTGTTATAAATCGATTAGCAAACGGATATAAGCCGATTCGATGGAAGTACATAGTCGAATTTCCGATGGTTTCGCATGATTACGATATTCGCGTCGAATGACAATAAACCGATTTTTTATCAATATTATATTTAGGATACGTAATTGAACCCTCGTGATTACATGACAACCAAGGGTAGTCTACATTTCAAAAATGGACAAACATGGATCGAAAATTATCGACCTCGGGTCAAACACACTAAAACTCCTAAAAGCTATCCGATAGATTAGGTTGTACTAAAGTCGCATTCGATCGATTTTAACCATGAAATTTAATTTGGTTTCGAGAATCAAACATTCGAGCGTGTCACAATTTATTTATTGGATGCTGTCTCATCTTTCGGATGGAGATGAAAATTGGAATTTTTCTACCTCAAAAAGCTTTAATTTTTGGAAAGTAGTGTTAAATTTTGATTGGGTGACCAAGGATGAGCTTAGGAGACTTTTGTGGCTTATGTGATGATGGAATTTTTGGGATTTTTTCCCTAAGAGTTTTGATTGGCCCTTCTATCTTTCTTCTTCTTCTTCTTCTTCTTCTTCTCTCTCTCTCTCTCTCTCTCTCTCACGTTTAGCCCCCCTTCAGCTGATCCTCCCTTCTGCTCCCTTCTTCTCATCTTCTTCCCTCACGTCTCCATTTCCCCTCTTCTCCATTTCCCTTCATTTTCCTGCCGCACAACCCCAACGCCAACATCACCTCATCCATCATCATCCCATCTTCACGCTCGCTAGCATTCCACTTCCTCATCCCACCACCACCACGTTCAACACTCACCATCACGCCCAACACCACCAAAATTCCATCACCCTATCAGCCCCTATTGTCACGCCTCGAACCCCGGGCACGCGCACATCCCTCGATGGTCGACTGAAAATTTGCGACATTCTAGAACGTGTCGCTGACCATTTCTTTTTATGCACACGTGGAAGCAAAATTAAACATATACCCAAACAACAACAAACACAGGGATAGTAGAAAGACATGCAACCATTTTTCACAAAACCCACTTTATATACGTAGCAACTTGGTCCTACCAGTATATACACAGAAGTCTGACTCAAAAAGAAACTATTAGGCCAGCTACACTCCAGACCCTTCCACCTCGAACCTCGGGTTCTCCACGATACTATCTAGGATTTCGATATCCATGGGATGCCCTATCTCCCACTCCTCGGTCCCGATAGGAGGCTCATCAAAATCCTGCAAGGGACCCTTTCGAACCCCATTAGAATAGTTAATGAACCACGCTTTGAAACGATGGGGTACCCAGTGATGGAGACCCTCATCGACCCAAATAGTGGTCTCAACTAACTCACGGGTCAGGTTGGTCCCGGGAATAGGGAAATAGGAGGGCTCAAAATCTATTTCCTTCGAAACCCCAAAACGAATAGGACGCCTCTCCATACTAAGGACCTAAAAATATTAAACCACGACAGAGGAAGATAAAATCTCAGTGAGTCAACACCCTAAACCCCGATTAGGAAGTAAATTCATCTAGAGGCGGTCCTAAGCATGCACCATATAGGACTTACCTCGCCTTAGTGCGTTTCTACACATTAGCTCATCACATATATCATATACATATAGCAAACATAGTTAATAACTAGAATACCTCAATTTATCTTTCAATTAACACATGGTCTTGATTATAAGGCCAAACCATTATGACACATCACATTCCGTGCCACACAATTTTGTCCCATAATTATGCATAGCTATCTCAATCACTCAGGCGTGTCCCAGTTATTTATGATCCATTGGCCACGGCCAACTCAACAGTCAGTCGTCATCCGGCATAACCGGACATCGTCCTGCTCCATTAGGCACGGCAATGTCTACATCTAAACGTCATTCCATAAAAGATCATCGGCCTAGCCTCCATTGCAACCGGCATCTGTTGACGTGGGGCATCCGAATTTCATCAGGCATCGCCTCACCAACTCCCATTGGATGACGGGTTCCAATAGTGGCCACACGCACATCCAAACTTTGCTAAGAACATTGTGCTTTACACTCAAATACCTCCATTTGAAATAATGGACTTGGCCAATTTTCTTCGTATTAAAAATTCCCGATAAAATAATTGTGCGTGGTCACACCTTTAAATTGAACCATAAAACACGGTACGCTCCCATTTCAAAATCTCATGATTTTATATAGTACCTAAAATATTTTTGGCGTCAAAAACCGACACCCGGTATTTTTCTATTTAAATACCAAAAACTCAAATTATGTAATAATAATCCATAATAAACACCAAGCACTCAATTGCACAATTAAGCAGTTAATTTCTCATACAAACTCATCCATGACGATCAGCGTAAAATTCTGATAAACGGCTATCCCGTCACAATTTACGCTAATTATAATTAATTGAATAAATTGCAATCAATAAAAATTTATCTAATTTAATTAACCGAACCACGGTTAATTAAACTAACCACGGTTAACTAACCATGGTTAACTAAACTAACCCTTAACCAAACTAACCTAACTAACTAATTTATCTAACTAAACTAACTTAACTAGCTAGTCATCCTAACTAACTAATTAACACTAATCCTAATTAACACTAACTAACCACTTAAGTGCAATTAACATCCTAATACAAGATTAGGGAGTTAATTCATTGGATTAGCATGGCAGCGGGTTCACGGCGACGGTGGCGCGAAGATGGTGAGGACCCACAACTACGATGTCACCAAAAGAGAACTGACCGGGGCTGAAAAATAGCATACAAGCTCACGAACAAGGAGCTGGCTTTAGTTCTGTGGCTGCTGGACCGCGACTACTTAAGGGGCTACAGTGGCTGGAACGGGCGATTGGGTGGTTGGGCAAGAGCTAGTGGCCTACTGGTGGATGGATGGGTTAAGCTGGATGGCTAAAGGCATTGGACGGTGAAGTGGGCCAGTGCTGGTGGTTTGGCAAAGCGGCTGAGCTGGTGAACTCGAGGCGATGGCAGTGCTGGTGGTTAGGCGGGGACTGGCGGTGCTGGACACGGGGGACGGCACGGCTAGCAGGGGAGCTGAGCAAGCTGGAGTTGGGTGGACAATAGGGAAAATAGAGATAGAGCAGAACTAGAGGGGAAAGAAAATGAAGAAGAAGAAGGAGAAGCAGCAGGGGGTTCACCTGGCTAGGCTGCACATGCACAAAGGAAGAAGAGGGAAAAAGGAGGGAGAGAGAGGCAGTAAAGAAGTCAACAAGGCAGCCAATAGCAAGCCAAGCCAAATGTCTTGGCACTCAAGTGCTCAAGCCTCCAAAGTCTTCAGCCCTCTTTGTCAAGGCTCGAACGTCCGACTCCCGAAATCAAATTCAATTTCGTGGTTAAAATCGACCGAACGCGATTTTAGTACAACCTAACCTGTTGGTGCATCTCCAACTCGTAGTCGACTTTCGGTTGTCGTAAAAATCGCAAGGTTTCAATTACACGTACCGAGTATAAAATTGATAGAAAACCGGGTTAGTGCCATTCGACATGAGTTTCGTCATCACACGAAATCACCCGCAGCTCAATTACGTGGACTTATATCCGATCACAATTCAATTATAATGGTGTCCTATTGAACCTTGCCGATTATTACGGTCGAGTGATCGATTTCCGATAGAATTCTAGAGTCTGCTGTGTTTATATCCCTTAACAGCTTCACCTAATAAATTAGTTGACTTGTGAGTGGCCAACTCAGAGAAAAAGACCATAGGCGCATTGACTAAATGCCAATTTCATATTATCGGGACGGGATTGAAATTCAGGATGTCACACCCATACTTCATCATCCGCCACTATCCACTTCACCCTTATGGCTCCACCATCTTCACTCCAGCTTCATCACCTTCTTGTCACGCCCCGAACCTCGGGCACGCACAAATGCCTCGGTGGTCGACTAAGATGCGACGTTCCTAGGACGCGTCGTTGACGCATTCGTTTTATGCACATACAGAAGCGAATTCATAAACTCTAGACGATAATCAAACAGAGGGATAGTAAAACCTGCTAATACCTTTTTCATAAAACAAACTTCATATATCTAGATGGCATTCCCGAAGGAACATCGGCCCAGCCTCCATTGCGATCAGCATCCGTTGTCAAGGGCATATGAACTTAATTAGGCATTGCCTCCCCGACTTTCATCAGGTGACAGGTTCCGATAGCGATCATATGCACATCCAAACTCGGCCAAGAACATCGTGCTTACACTCAAATACTTCCATTTCAAATAATTGACTTGACCAATTTTCTTCGTATTAAAAATACCTGGAAAAATAATTGTGTGTGGTTACACATTCAAATCGAACCATAAAACATGATACTCTCCCATTTAAAAATTCCATGATTTTATATAGTACCTAAAATATTTTCGGTGTCAAAACTCGACAACCGGTATTTTGCTAATTAAATAGCATACAAGCTCACGATCAAGGAGCTAGCTTTAGTTTTGTGGCTACTAGACCGCGGCTACTTGAGGGGCTACGGTGGCTGGAACGGGCGATTGGGTGGTTGGGCAAGAGCTAGTGGCCTACTGGTGGATGGATGGGTTAAGTTGGATGGCTAAAGGCATTGGACAGTGAAGTGGGGCAGTGCTGGTGGTTTGGCAAAGCAGCTGAGCTGGCGAACGCGAGGCGATGGCAGTGCAGGTGGCTAGGCGGGGACTGATGGTGCTGGACACGGGGGACGGCACGGCTAGCGTGGGAGCTGAGCAAGCTGGAGTTAGGTGGACAATAGGGAAATAGAGATAGAGCAGAACCAGAGGGAAAAGAAAATGAAGAAGAAGAAGGAGAAGCAGCATGGGGTTCACCTGGCTAGGCTGCACATGCACAAAGGAAGAAGAGGGAAAAAGGAGGGAGAGAGAGGTAGTAAAGAAGTCAACAAGGCAGCCAATAGCAAGCCAAGCCAAATGTCTTGGCACTCAAGGACTCAAGCCTCCAAATTCTTCAGCCCTCTTTGTCAAGGCTCGAACGTCCGACTCCCGAAATCAAATTCAATTTCGTGGTTAAAATCGACCGAACGCGATTTTAGTACAACCTAACCTATTGGGTAGCTTTTAGGAATTTTATTCCGTTTTACCCGTGGTCGATAATTCTCGATCCACGTTTGTGCATCTCCAACTCGTAGTCGACTTTCGGTTGTCGTAAAAATCGCAAGGCTTCCATTACATGTACCGAGTATAAAATTGATAGAAAACCGGGTTAATGCCATTCGATGTGAGTTTCGTCATCACACGAAATCACCCGCAGTTCAATTACGTGGACTTATATCCGATCACAATTCAATTGTAATGGTGTCCTATTGACCCTTGCCGATTATTACGGTCGAGTGATCGATTTCCGATAGAATTCTCAAGTATGCTGTGTTTATATCCCTTAACAGCTTCACCTAATAGATTAGTTGACTCGTGAGTGGCCAACTCAGAGAAAAAGACCATAGGCGCATTGACTAAATGCCAATTTCATATTATCGGGACGGGATTGAAATTCAGGATGTCACACCCATACTTCATCATCCGCCACTATCCACTTCACCCTTATGGCTCCACCATCTTCACTCCAGCTTCATCACCTTCTTGTCACGCCCCGAACCTCGGGCACGCACAAATGCCTCGGTGGTCGACTAAGATGCGACGTTCCTAGGATGCGTCGTCGACCCATTCGTTTTATGCACATACAGAAGCGAATTCATAAACTCCAGACGATAATCAAACAGAGGGATAGTAAAACCTGCTAATACCTTTTTCATAAAACAAACTTCATATACATGCTAAGTCAGTCTTACAGGTCTATATATAGAGGTCCATATCTAAAAAGAAGCTACGAAGCCAATCCTACCCCGAACCCTACCTACTCGGGATCCGGGTCTACAACGACACCGTCAGGGATGTTGATGCCTAAAGGATCAGCTACCTTTACTCCGGGCCCTTCAGCTTCGGGCCCCAGGTTCACCACGATATCTTCCAAAATATTGGCATCCACGATGGGGTCGAGTACCTCCTCATACTCGGTATCGACGGCAGGTCTGTCAAAACCCTCCAAGGGGCCCTCCCGAACCCCGTTAAGTCCTTTACGGAACCATGCTTTGAAGCGATGAGGTACCAAGTCAGGTAGGCCTTCATCGACCTAGAGAGTGGTCACCACAAGCTCATGGGTCCAAGGGGTCCTGTGGATGGGGAGAAGGGTAGTCTCGGTCTCTGCCTCCCGTGGCCACCCAATCAGGCATGGCTATCTCAATCACTCAAGCATGTTCCAATTATTTACGACCCAATGGCCATGGCTAACTCATCAGTCGGCGATTATTCGACCTAACCGAGCATCATCCTGCATCGTCGAGCACGGCAATGTCTATATCTAGATGGAATTCCCGAAGGAACATCGGCCCAACCTCCATTGCGATCAGCATCCGTTGTCAATGGCATATGAACTTAATTAGGCATTGCCTCCCTGACTTTCATCGGGTGACAGGTTCCGATAGCGATCATATGCACATCCAAACTCGGCCAAGAACATCGTGCTTTACACTCAAATACTTCCATTTCAAATAATTGACTTGACCAATTTTCTTCGTATTAAAAATACCTGGAAAAATAATTGTGTGTGGTTACACATTCAAATCGAACCATAAAACATGATACTCTCCCATTTAAAAATTCCACGATTTTATATAGTACCTAAAATATTTTTGGCGTCAAAACCCGACAACCGGTATTTTGCTAATTAAATACCCATAAATTCAATTTTTGCTATAATAATCCAAAAATCATCACCAAGCACCGAATTGCATAATTTAGCAATCAATTTCACAAATCAATTCAACCATGATGATCAGCGTAAAATTCTACAAACCAGCTATCCCGGTACAATTTACACTAATTATAATTAATTAAATAAATTGCAAATTATTTAAACTAAATCACTTAATTAAATTAAATAAACTAATTGGACTAACCTAATTGAACTAACTATCTCATCTAACTAGGCTAGCTACATAATCTAATTAAGCTAACTAATTCACCTAACTAACCATTCTAACTAAACTATCCTTAACTAACTAGTTCCTCTAACTAACTAATTAACATTAATCCTAATTAAGCTTAACTAATCTTACTAAGTGCAATTAACTTCTTAATCCAAGATTAGGGTGTTAACTCACCGGATTAACGAGATAACAAAATCACGGCGACGACGGCACGACGACAGTGAGATCCCGTGCCTACGGCGACTCCAACAGAGGCTCGGAAGAGGATGAAAACAACGAACCAAGTCTCAGCCCCAAGTTGAGATTTAATTCTGTTGAAGCCTGAGGAGGGCTGGAACGGTGGTGGATGGCGGCTGGACGATCAGCTAGTCGCTGGGGACGGCGTGAGGCGGCCAGGCGGGGCTAGCGGTACTATTGGTCGACGGTGAGACCGCTCGACTGAGGCAACAAAGTAGGCGGCAAAGCAGGCAGCCTGATCATGGGGTTGGGACAGCAGTGGTGGCAAGTTGGAGCTGGGGCGGACGGGCTGGACCAGTGGACTAGCGGTGGTTGCGGGTTGCTGGAAGGTGGCGACTCTGCTAGACCAGCGGTGAAGATGGCTGCTTGATGGAATGGAGAAGAAATTGAAGATGAAGAAGATGAAGTGAAGAGGAAGAAGAAGAAGGCAAAAGCATGGCTGGTCAGCCAGCGGGGATGCGCAAGAGAGGGGGGGACAAGAGCTAAAGAAGTCCACCATGCAGCCAATCCTCTTGCATGCAGAATATCAAGCACTTGAGTGTTGGAGCCTCAAAGTCTTCTGCCCTCCAAGTCAAGACAGCCTCCAATGGCTGATTTTCCCTCAATTCTTCACCAAACAAACCCAATTGGTAGCCCAAAAATGCCCAAAAATGCCCAAAAATCAGCCCTACGAATTTCCCTCCAATTCCTCACAATTTAATTCAATTTGGTGGCCAAAATTTCTCTAATTCAGCCCAAGGAAGTCAATATGCCACCCAATGGCTAATTTCCTTCGAAAGCTTCACAAAACAAACCAAATTGGTGGCCCAACAATCCCTTAATTCTGCCCATCCGAATTTCCCTAGTTTTAATTTGTCGAATTCGATTTTTCCGCATAGTTTCAGGCTCACCGGAATTTTCCTAAAAGATGAGACGAGGTCCTAAAAATAAATCGTGACATGTTTGAATGTTTGTTTCCTAAAACTGAGTTCAATTTCGTGGTTAAAATCGACCGAACGGGATTTTACCGCAACCCAACCTATTGGATAGCTTTTAGAAATTTCAGCGCGTTTGACCCGTGGTCGATAATTTTGATCCACGTTTGCGCATCTCCGACTCGTCGGCGACTCTCAGTTGTCATAAAAATCTCAGGGTTTCAATTATGGGTACCGAGTATAGAATCTACAGAAAATCGTGTTAATGCCATTCAACGCGGAGTTTGCAATCCTATGGAATCACCTACAATTTAATTACGCCATTCCATCGAATCGACCTATATTCGATCACTAATTGATTATAACAATGCCGTATTGCCCTTGCCAATTATCACGATCAAGCAGTCGATTTCTGATCGAATTCTCAAGTCTGTCACGTTTATATCCCTTAATGGCTTCACCCGATAGATCAGTTAACTCGAGAGTGATCAACTCCGAGAAAAAGGACCATAGACGCATCGACGAAAAGCCCAGTTCATATTATCGAGACAGGGTTCAAGATGTCACACTTCTTGCCGCTCCATCCATCAGCACTATCATCCACCATCAGCACCACACTATCACCACACCACCACTATCAACCCACCAACACCCCTCCACATCCAACATCATCTCATGTCCAGCCTCCATTCCTCATGCCCATCTCCACCGCAGCTCCACCAGCCACCACACCACCCATCCAACATCCAGCAACCCCATCACCACCAACAGCACCACCCAATGTCTAGCTCCATGCCTAGTAGCACCACCGCTGGCCACCAACACCAGTAGCCAAGCCTTTCCCCCTTGGCCGAGAGCTTGTAGGGCTATCACTACCATCGTTGAGCCCTGTTCAATCCGCGAGTGGCACGCTCTCGATGCCGTCATGTAGCCGTCGCCGGAAACCTACCGCCGTCGAAAATCCGTGAGTTAATTTCCTAATCTTTGATTAGGCTATTAATTGCGTTTAGGGGGTGGTTAGATTAGTGTTAATAGTAATTAGCTTTAGTTAATCTTAGTTTACTCTTAATTGAGATTAAGGGTAGATTAGAATAAGTTTAATTACGATTAGTGTAAATAAGTTTGATTAGTCTAATTAATCATGGTTAGATTAATTAATTGAGTTTAGTTTAATAAATCGTAATTTACTTAATTTAATCGTCATTTATTTAATTAATCGCAATTAGCGTAATTAGTGACGGAATAGTTGCTATTTAGAATTTTACGCACATTTTCTTGGATGAGATTATGCGTGATTTTGATTGTTTGCACGTGCGATATTACATGTTTGATTGCTCTATGGTAAGTTCCAATTTTTATTACAAAAGATGATTTTATGGGCAATTAATTAGAAAAAAAATGAGTTGTCGGGTTTGGATGCCAAATTTTATGTGCTCAATAAAACAAGGAGGTTTTAAAATAGAAGCGTGCAAAGTTTGACAGGTTGATTTCAAATACGTGACCATGCACGAATTTCTTTCCAAGAGTTTTAAAGAAAAAAAAAGGGGTTGCCCAAGATTATTTCTAAAAAGGGTTGTTGGATAGGAAAATAGCAAAAAAAAAAATGAGATGTCGGGTTTGGACACCAAATTTTATGTGCTCGATAAAACAATGAGGTTTTAAAGTAAAAGTGTGCAAAGCTTGACCGGTTGATTTTGAATACGTGACCACATACAAATTTATTTCGGAGAGTTTTAAAGAAAAAAAAAGGAGGTTGGCCAAGTTTATTATCTGAAAACAAAGTATGGTGTTCTTCGCTAAATGACGACAATAAAAGTTGGTTTGATTAATGGTGTCCTTGAGTGGTCACTTAATTGAACCCGTCACCCAATGAGAGGTTGGGGGACGATGCCCGATTTTATCGGATGCCCGGCGGGGGTCCGAATGCCAAGTCACGGTTGAGGTCAGACCGAAGCTCCTTTATGAAATG
Source organism: Eucalyptus viminalis (assembly GCA_014182385.1). NCBI lineage: Eukaryota > Viridiplantae > Streptophyta > Magnoliopsida > Myrtales > Myrtaceae > Eucalyptus > Eucalyptus viminalis. The sequence goes on along the minus strand of CM024528.1, from coordinate 22,054,417 downwards.
ACATTTAAGCGGGGGTCTTAGATGATGCCGTGCCCGATGGGGTAGGACAATGCACGATTACGCTAGAAGACCGCCGACACTTGTGTTGGCCGTGGCTTGAGGGGTTGTAATAATTGGAACATGTGTGTCGACAATGCGCGTGAAATTCTCAAATGTGTTCTGATTGTTATTTATGCATGTTACTCTATTATTGCAGTGTGAGACGTGTTAATTTGTAGGGACGTGCCGAGGCGAGGTGAGTTTTTGTGTGGTGCATGCTTAGGCTGCCTTCGAGGCGAATTCACGTCCTAATCGAGGACTAGGGATTTTAACTCACTTAGATTTTTCTCACCCCATCATTGTCAAACATTTTCAGGGTCGTGGGATGGAGATCTACTAAGTGCAGATGTTGTGGGCGCGAGTGCGACACTTTTTGGCTAGCCGTGCCGTTAGTGAAGTTTAGGTTAATACTAATCCCTGAAGGTTTTTGAGAGGGTCGATAGGAAGTGGCCATAGAAAGGCTTGTAATTATTAAACTTCCTCGGGGTAACACTTGATAAATAAATTGTGGTTTTTGGGAAAGCGTTGTGGTGTTTTATTATCCCTATTATTGTTGATTGACTGGGTGTTTAATTATGTCACTTTCGCATGCGTTTAATTGAATGATAAAAAGAATGGGTTGGCGACATGTCCTGGGACGTCACATTTTTAATCGACCACTGAGGGATGTTCGCGTACTCAAGGTTCGGGGTGTGACATCCCCGCCCGAAGTGGTATCAGAGCCTGGTCAAGGTCTAGAGTGATAAGATGTGATGGTTTTTGGGATAGTTAGCTAGGAAAAATATTTTCCTTACGCTTGTGCTTGTGATTGTTGATTATTGTCTTGAATAGCTCTTCTGAATTCCTAACCTTGGTGTTGGGATTGTAAAGCGAACTTTCCTCGAGAACCTCTATTTGATGTGTCATTCTAGAGACGGTTCTATTAAATAAAAGAATCAGTGCCCTGTGTGGACACTACCACCACCTTTAGCCTGGTGGTATGGGGAATGAACGGGTCTGAGAGCGGCCAAGGTTCGATCCCCGAAAGCAGCAACGAGATTGCCTTATAAACATAATAGAATAAAATAAAAAAATTGCATCCTTTTACTTTTGTTAAAGGCTATTTGGGAGTCGTGGTGAACATGCTAGATGAATAATCCAAGGATACCAAAAGGATTGCATGGATAGGGCAAAGAGGTTCTAGGATGGTTTAAAACTGAACATTAGAAACCAGTCGGTGCCCCTGAACCTGAACAATAAACAAGCCTAAGATAGTGCACTACTAGGATAGATGACCCCCCGGGAAAGTGCCTACCTATGCGCCAAAGGATAAAACTGTGAGGCTTAGTATGGAATAGGCCAAAACGGACAATATCTCTGTGAGTTAGTCTTTATCAAAACAGGACCCCTCCAGTAGATGTGTAGCTCGGGAACGAACCAGGCGAAAGCTAATGAGCCTGTAATGACCCGGTTTGATGAGGGCGGGGAGTGGTCACCGAGGCCAAAGGGCCTAAACAAGGAGCGACTCTTGGGAGGCTTCTAGGGTGGCGAAAGGGGCAGGAATGAACTGAACTATGCACAGAACATGGGGGCAATGTTTTTGGGATAATTTTATTAGAGTGAGGCAGTGAAAATATGTTTAAGCTTGTAGAAATTCGGTTTATTGAAATGAGGTCAGAGAAAGGAGGACCACTGACTAGAGTTATACTTAACTATTTTGCCTATGTGTGACTTTGATGTCATAATTGAAAAGGATTGGCTCAAGAAGCAATGAGCTGTATTGGATTGTTGCTTGGCTTGAGCATCTTGCTGTAATAGATTGTTGTCATATAGTAATTCGGTTTAACCTGTTGGGTCACTCTAGTTATGACTTTGTGGGAAATAGAGGAGGACATTAGATCCCTATGATTTCGTCACTTGAGGTGACCCGATTGTTGGATGAGGGTCGCTAGGGTTATTTGGCAACTGTAATTGATATGTCAATTGAGGAACCAAGAATGGAGGACATCACCGCAGTGCAGGAATTTTCCGACATGTTTCCTAAGGAATTGCCTTATTTGACCCTAGAAAGGGAGATATAGTTTGTGATTGAGTTGGCCCTTAGGAAGGAGCAAATTTTTAAGGCTCCTTACCGCACGACGCTATTAGAGTTAAAGGAGTTAAAGGTGTTTAGCTAAAGGAGTTAAAGGTGTAGATGCAAGAGCTACTTGATAAAGGATTTATACACCTGAGCGCAATGTCATGAGGAGCGCCAGTTTTGTTCGTGACAAAAAAGGATGGTTCGTTGCGTCTTTGCATCGACTATTGGTAACTCAATCAAGAATGAGTATCAATTGCTAAGAATAGATAACTGGTTTGACCAACTTCAATGAGCTTCGATGTTCTTCAAGATAGACTTGAAGATGGGGCTATCATCAATTGAGGATAAAAAAAAAAAAAAAAAGAGGAGATATGGAAAATGGTATTTCATATGCGATATGGTCACTAGGAATTTACCGCGATGCCATTTGGATTAACCAATTGCCTAGTTGCTTTTATGGACTTGATGAATCAAGTGTCCAAGGAATACCTGGACTTGTGATCATGTTTATCGACAACATCTTGGTGTACTTGAAGATTCCTGAGGAGCATGAACAACACTTAAGGACGATATTCCTAATCCTACGTGAACACGAGCTATACACTAAGTTCAGTAAGTATGAGTTTCGGTTGACTCGTGTAGCCTTCTTGGGTCATGTGATTTTAGGTGAAGAGACTTCCCTGGACTTGACTAAGATTGAGGCGGTTATGAACTAACCAAGACGAACGATAGTGACTGAGGTTCGAAGTTTCTTGAGATTAGGAGGCTATTATAGACGGTTTGTGGAAAGATTCTATGTGATAGTCATGCCTCTAACACAATTATTGAAGAAGGAAGAAAAATTTGAATGGATGGATAAGTGCGAGCATAGTTTCCAATAGCTTAAGCATAAGCTAATACCACACTCGTGTTAACAATTTTGTCTGGTACTGAAGGATATGATTTTTATAGCGATGCGTCGTATAAAGGATTGGGATGCGTTTTGATGCAACATGGGAGAGTTGTTGCACATGCGTTCCATCAGCTGAGGTCTCATTAGTCAAATTATCCAATGCATGACTTGGAACTGACAGTGATCATCTTTGCCTTGAAGATTTAAAGACATTACTTATGCGGAGAAAAGTTCAAGATTTTTACAGACCATCAAAGCCTAAAGTATTTATTGTGGCATCCAAGAATTTCAACGATCCTTAGGTATATGACAGTCATGACCGATCGATGGAAGTATCATCGAACCATGGCATTGATGTCATTTACGGGCATTGATTCATATTTGTTTATTTATTGGATATGATATGATATGTTTAGCAATGGACCAATCAACCGTGCAACAAGAGAAAATCTTTGGACTTTGATCGACTGATATTTTTTATTTTTTTTATTTTGAGAACTGAAGGGATGGAATTCGATCATACATGAGGAACACGCTTGCTGAATTTAAGAATAAAATTTTGAGGAGTTGGACCAAACATAAGGATCATGTATGTCTTTTTCTCGTGCAATTGGACAAGTAAGGAAATGAAATTTTGCCATCATGTCGCTTGACCGAATCCTTTCTCCACGCAAGAACTTCGGTTATGCACTTGTACATGAAGCAAATTGATTATGGGAATATAAATTGATTTCCTTTGGAAAACAAAATGCTTCATATTTGTGCAGAAATTATGGGCTTATATCTGAAGATTATGGGCCATTTAACTTGGATCTTTTGGCCACAATTTTAAGGCCCAAGCAGCCCATGAAGCCCTTGATTGTCAACCAAAAAGGGGGGGGGGGGGGACCGGACAAGGGAGACACACCATTTCTCCACTTGCCCATTGATGCCTCAACCACCCTCCATCTGTCTCTCTCCCTTGAAGCCACCTATTAACCTGCATGCAAAAGTTCACTAACCAATTAATCAAAGAAACAAAAGCATTCGGAATTGAGCAAGTGAGAGAGAGAGAGACCGAGAGTGAGCGGGCGAGAAAGTGAGAGAGAGAGAGAGAGAGTTCGAGCGAGAGTGAGCAGCGAGTAGTCCGAGCGAGTGAGGGCAGAGAAGGAAGGCCGCCCTCCGCCCGTGTGTGTGATCGAGCTGCCGCCGTCGACGTTGCCAGTCTTCGTCGCCGTTGAGCCAAGCCGCGACCCCCCGAGCCCCTATTTTTGTTTGCAACCGAGTAGAAGAGCTTGAGGCAAGTGGAAGTTCATTGATCTATGTCTTTGCATGCTGCAAGATTTCTGGTGAAATGCTGGTAGATGAGCGGAATGGAGAATTGAGAGCTGTATGTGGATTTTTGGATGATTTAGATGAAGATTGAGTGCTATTCTATGGAGGATTAAATGTATTGTTGCTGTGCTGTGTTGGATTGAGCTTGATGAGTACTAGATTGAAGTTAGAAGTGATTGCATGTTGCTTTTGAGTCTTGCAACTCTAAAAAATTTAGTGAAAGTTGGCTTTTTTGATTGAGCAAAGTGAAGTGATGTTTGCCAAGTGAAGAAATGAGGTGTATGTTAAGATGAGTGAGCTTATGGATGAATATATGCTTTGAGCCGAGCTGTGGAGGTTTGATTCTGTGGAAGAGTCTTGAAGTATTGTAAGATAGATTGGTAGAGAAACAAATGGTTTGATTGAACTAGAAATGAAGAAAACTGTATGTACCGATTCTGTTTTAGAGAAATTTAGATAGAAAGTCTTTTTAATTGTGTCCCTCTGATTTATAATGATGAAGATAAGGAAATGAATCATTTTACATAATAGAACACCCATTATATTGAGTTAGACATCTAGATATAGCCATATGAATGTAAAAACATGAAGATAGAAGTGAATCTATTGAAATCAGTACACTAATTTGTAGAGAACAGCTTGACCTGTGATGATTCCGTGAATTTTCGGTAATTTTGTAAATAGAATTGGACTTCAAACCCTGAATTAAAGTTGTAGGAAACATCCTTAGGAATAACATATAAAAATTTGGGAACAAGCGGACAAGATTTAGTTGGTGAAACGAATTTTCTTCTGTAGGTATTGAATCTGAAAGTTACTGCAGAATTTTGAAGGAAACAGCAAACTATTACTCTTTATACACAACGAATCTGGCTTAGTGTCCTTCATGAAAAAAATTTCTTTAGATCTTGTTTATAACATATCAAAATTTCAGAATTTTATGAATTCATTTAATGGGTTATTCCGAAATTTTCATTAAAACTGTGCATTCTGGTTTTTGAACTGTTTTACTCCGAATTTGCTCAACTGGTTTCCAAAAGGTGAATGCATTTTGAGTTGTTATTGGACATGACGGATTTCGGCATTCAGCATATCATTCAACACCAAATATATCAATGAAACTCATGTGATTTCCAATGTCATAGCATTGAACATGTTTTTGAAAATTAAGATGTTAATTGTTGCCATTGGACCCTCGGGTCAACGATGCCCCGGGAGTCGGGATGCCCAAAGGATCAAATGAGTTGATGCCTTGTGGATGCCCGGTGGCCCTAAGTGGCTGAATGTTGGAGGTTTTTCCCTGGGAGCTTCAGGATGCCCGGTTGTATGCTTGTCGGTACGTAAATTCGAAGGGCCGGGGTAACCATTTTCGTGGCAAACCCTCGGAGGTTTCCTTGTGATGCTAAGTGGGGTGCAAGATGCCTGGAGGTGTGATACGCTCTGGATGCCCGGTGGCCCTAAGTGACTGAATGCCGAAGGCTTCCGCAACACTAAGGTTGGGTGCAGAATCCTAGAAGGACACAAACACTGGTTCTCTGGGGGGATAAAACCGTTTGAAACATTAAATCTGATGATTATATTAAGTGTGAGTGTGGTCTGGTTATGGGATTAAATTGTATGGCATGGAATGGGACATGTTATTACAGTTTGACCCTATGATCGGGACTTGTGTAACTGGACATGATGCATTTTGATCCTTTGAAATTGCATTTGCCATTGCATTGAAGAATTTCATGATTTTGATGCATGCTTATCCTTTGACTACCTTTTTTTTTTTTTTTGTCTATCTTGTATGAATCTGGATATTGATGGTATTGCGTGATATAGCTTAATGAATCTTTTACTGCATTTTAGACTAGGAGATATACCTTTGCTACCAATCACCCCCGGCACATTCTATGGTATACCAGTCGATGTTGAGTGTGAGTGTTTTGAGCATCATCACCTCGAGATACGAGGTTTAGTCTTTGTTCGAGTACGGGTACTGGTCTTGTATGACATTGGTTAACTCGCCGGCCCAGTCATTCAGGAGTTTCTATCTATGCACGTCCGTCGTGATGGGATCATGATGGGGATGTTGCCGCTGCCACCAGCTAACAGATCAGGTTGGGTGTGACCGAGAGTGGCGGTTAGCAGATGAAGCATTTTTGGACCGTCGACACTGACTGATAGACTTATGTATATGACTGTTTGGAAAGAAAAGAAAAAGGGAGTCAGTTATCTTTTGAGTATGTAGCCGGGTATAGAAAACCACGGCAAATTTTGGTGTACCGACTGATGATGTCTATCAATGTGGCACCTCGAAGCGCCTAAGGTCACCACAGATACCAAAGAAGAACCTTAGATCCTAGGCATTTAAAACAAAAAAAATGGTCCCAGCGCATCTTAATTGCGGAAGCATAATCAAGTCCTACCGATTCTCCCTCCAACAACCATGATACAATAGCACACCACTAAACATCATAAGCAAAGATAAAGCCAAGACACTTTTATTTACATATTTTCATGATGGATTTTCTTGGGTCGGTATAACAAAAGAAAGGCCAAGACTTTTCACTACCCTTGGCCATAACCCCAAAAAGAGACAACTCGACCCTCTAAGACAATCATGCAAAATCCTCCATCAGCTAGTGTCGGCTATTGTCCAAAAAGTTGCAGCTCCTACTTCTCACTCACGGGCCCATCACACCCATCCCGATGCATCAGGCAGTGGCATCAGCAACATCCCCCGCATCACTCCGTCTCGATGAACGTGAACGGATATGAACTCTTGTATGACAGGGCCCCCAGCCAGGCCCACATCATACATCACTATCGCGCAAACCCGAAGGAACGTCAGACCAGGAATGGTGGGACAGTCGATCTCCACACACTCAACCTCCACATCCGATGGAAGGCCGTAAAAAACGCCCCCTGTGAGAGCAGGGAGTGGCATCTTTCTAATCTGAAATGTTGGTCCCCAAAGGGGTGAGTACAGCCACTCAGCAGGTAAAAGATCCAATAAACCACTCAATGCATCATACAATACAATCATAGCATAATACATGTCATTCATGCATCTAAGCATAACTTACCTTGAAGCCATGCATATACCATCATACCATGTGATTACACATCTTCATGTACTCATCACATTCATGTCATACATATATCATCATGCCATAGGTGATCATTATCATGTCACACACATATCAGCATGCCATAGGTGATCATCATCATATCATACACACATATCATCATGCCATAGGTGATCATCATCATGTCACACACATATCATCATGCCATAGGCGATCATCATCATGTCACACACATATCATCATGCCATAGGTGATCATTATCATGTCACACACATATCATCATGCCATAGGTGATCATCATCATATCATACACATATATGCATGATTCAATTTCCACTTTTATCTTTCAATTTGATCACCACATCTCTCTTTCTCGGGATCAGTAATTGCATCCCACACTTTATCACTCGCACCCCAACCTGGCATCGCGAGAAACACCTCTGGCACACACCACCGGGCATCCGGCACCCCCACATTCCGGGCATCTCGCATCCCAACTGGCATCACGAGGCATCCCCTTGGCCACAAACCTCCGAGGCTTCCGGCACCCAACCATTCTGGGCATCTCGAAACTCCCGAGGACATCCGGGCATGTATCACGATACAACCGAGCATCCGGCACCCCCCATCTCGAGCATCCTGACACTCCCAGGGCATTATCAACCACCTCCAACAGTTTCCTCATTTATCATAATTCATGTTCACCAATTTATGTCTCAAAATCAGCATGGCACGTGATGCAATAGCAAACAAGATCACTTTCATCATTTTAATTCTTATATGCCTTTCCAATCATCATCATACATGCAGCAAGATACAACCACTAATGAAAATACAATCCATGGGGTCCATACAACTTAGAATGGTCCATATATCATGCCTTTTTGAAATTTACTAAATTCCAGCTTGCACAATTTTGGAAAACATTTAAATTAAATATCCATATGATCCTCAAAAATCACACAATCATATCATGTAATAGACAAGACATAAAGGTAACAATTTCATGAAGAGCACATGCCCAAAAGTGCTTCACACAAAAAGATATAGCTCACACATTACAACATGCAAAATTTGGACAAAGTCAGATTGCGCAGTTCTTGAAATATTTCGATTAAAATACCCGAATGACCTCCAAAAATTATGAAATTTTACCAGGTTATAGTCAAGAACCTAAGGTAACTAGGCCAGATTCGCTCTAGATAATCAAGTATAGATGTTCGAAGTTCCTGTTTCTAGTACCGAACAGTCCAGTTTAACTATCCCCGAAATATCGAGGTTTCGCCTACTTATCTTTCTTCGTTTTCGCTGAAATTTTGATATGTTTTGCCTCATGAGGTCCCCTACAACTTTCATTCAGGGATCTAAGTGATATTTCCAAAGAATATTCACCATATAGGTCTAAGAAGTCTCGGGAGTCCAGTACCGTATTTCCAGATTTACCGTCTTCAAAAGAAAATCGTTTCACTAGGCTAAACTTGCTCATTTTACCTCAAATTTGAGTATGTTAGTCTTTAGGATGTTCTCTACAACTTTCATGAATAAGTCGAAGTGAGATTCTCGGTAAAAAGCAACATGCAACACACAAAACCACCGAGAAGTCGACAAAGCAGTTCCAGATCTAGTGTCTTCGTAGGAGAAGGGTTTTAGCCCTTAAAACTCAACCATTACGTCTCAAATTTTATTATGTTATACTTTAAGATGTTGTCTACAACTTTCATGAAGGAGTCAAAGTCAAAATCCAACTCAAAACACGCATGCAAGTCACCACAACGTTCGGGGTCAGGCGGCACACTCAAAAACAGAACACATCTTCAAGTACATCACACTCTAGCTTCGGTTTCTCCTACCCTAAACACCCAAGATTCAACACCATTCCAAACACACATGCAAGACACACATGCAAGAGCAGAAAATGGATCCTAACTTGCCTCCAAGATCAAACGAAAGATGGCACATGGATGGCGACAGACGGGCGGACGGACGGACGACGGGCGGGCGAGCGGCTCCTTCGTTCTCTCTCGGTTCCTCTCTTTCTCTCGCAACTCTCTCTCTCTCTCACACAACCCTCTCTCTCTCTCTTGGCTTGGGCGACAGCCCCTAAACCGGCCACTCTCCCTCTTTTGTTTCCCCTAAACTCCATCATTAGTCATGATTAGTAGCCACCCACAATGGCCAATGCATGGGGTCTTCTTTTTGCCATTTGGCAAGACGTGCAAGATGGGCTTGGGAGTGGGCTTGGAATAATTGGGCCGGCCTCTCCCCCTTGTGGCCGACAACAGCTCCTCCTTGGGCTTGAATGGGCCGGCCATTTTGGCCCATCAAAGGTCCATGCTATTGGGCCTAAGACCCAAGCCTAATTAAACCCCAATTTTACTTTTAAAAATTCACTTTTAATTCTTTCTTTTATAGATTCCAAATTTTCAATTTCATATGGCCATAATCTAGTAACATTTAATCTATGAGGTGCATAGCCAAGAATAAATTCTTCTTATTAATTTATCCTATAATACTAATTTTAAGAACTCAGGAACACAAGCATATAACACTTAGTCTTAAGAGAAACTTAATGGCTAAAGCATAAACCATAGGTAATTTCATTACCTAATCATGGGCTTTATTCATCTAGAGGTTGTCTGGAATTTTGGGATGTCACAATTCTCCCCTCCTTAGATAATTTCGTCCTCGAAATTAGACACCACTCGTGTCTTCTTGAAACAAGTAGGGGTACTTTTCCTTCATCTGATCTTCACTTTCCCATGTGGCTTCCTCCATATCATGATGTCGCCATAATACCTTAACCAGAGGGATCTTCTTAGTCCTAAGAATTTGTTCCTTTTGATCCAATATCTGCACAGGTTCTTCGATGTACCTCACTTTCTCATCCACTTTGATGGCTTCATGATCGAGTATGTGACTAGGATCCGGTTGGTACTTTCTCAGCATCGATACATGAAACACATCATGCAAATTTCCCAACTTAGGAGGCAACGCTAAACGACAAGCCACATCTCTTATTCTTTCAAGTATTTCAAAAGGTCCAACAAATTTAGGGCTTAACTTACCCTTCATTCCAAATCGAGATATTCCTTTCATTGGAGATACCTTAAGGAATACATGGTCTCCTACACTAAACTCCAAAGGCCTTCTACGCCTATCTGCGTAGTCTTTCTTCCTATTCTTAGCTATTTTAAGCCTTTTTTTGATAATTTCAACAGCCTTAGTGGTAACTTGTACCAGTTCAGGTTCTGTCAATTTCTTTTCACCTACTTCATTCCAACAGACAGGAGTCCTACATCTCCTTCCATATAATGCTTCATAGGGAGCCATGTCTATACTTTTCTGAAAACTATTATTATATGCAAATTCCACCAAATGCAATCTTTCATCCCAATTTCCTTTGAAATCAATTACACAAGCCCTCAACATATCCTCTAATGTCTGGATTACTCTTTCTGTTTGTCAATCTGTCTGAGGGTGAAAAACAGTACTAAACTGGAGTTTAGTTCCTAATGCAATTTGAAGACTTCGCCAAAAGTTAGAAGTAAATCTCGAATCCTGATATGAGGTAATAGTTACTAGAACACCATGTAAGCGTACCACTTGACTTACATATATGTCTGCATATTTGTCCATTGGGTAATCCATGCGAACCGCTAGGAAATGAGCAGACTTAGTTAAGCGGTCTACTATTACCCAAATAGAGTCATGACCACTTGATGTCCTTGGCAATCCTCGCACAAAATCCATTGTTATATGTTCCCATTTCCATTCTGGTATGTCTAACAGTCTCAAAAGTCCTGCGGGTTTGCGATGTTCCGCTTTTACTTGCTGGCACGTCAAACATTGAGAAATGTGCTTAGCCGTATCTGCTTTCATACAATTCCACCAAAATTGCTTACATAAATTCCTGTACATCTTTGTACTTCCTGGATGAACACTGTAATTACTCCTATGTGCCTCCGACAAAATTTCCTTCTTTACCTCTTCGTTGTCGGGAACACAAAGTCGTCCTTGGCATCCTACCACTCCATCTTCAGAGACTTGAAATTCCGGTCTTTTTCCTAAAGACACAGCGTCTTTCACTTTCAAAATCTCTGGGTCAGATTCTTGTAAGGTCTTAACTTTCTGAATAATTTAGGGTTCAGTTCTTAATGCACTAAGCATATTTGTAAGACAATCCATTTCCAATTTAAACTCCGAGTCCGCTACGGACTTTAACAAGCTCCATTCTGCCATCCTTAAACTAGCCATTTCCATAGCCGACTTACGACTAAGAGCATCAGCTACCTTATTTGCCTTCCCTGGATGGTATCGCATCTCACAATCATAATCCTTTAACAACTCCATCCACCTCCTTTGTCTCATGTTCAACTCCTTTTGTGAGAACAGATACTTCAAGCTCTTATGGTCTGTATAAATCTCAAACTTTTCCCCATACAAATAGTGTCTACATATCTTCAAGGCAAACACTATAGCTGCTAGTTCTAAATCATGCGTTGGGTAATTCAGTTCATGGGGTTTCAATTGTCTAGACGCATAGGCTATGACCTTGTCATGTTGCATCAAAACACATCCCAGTCCCTTGTGAGATGCATCACTATACACTGTAAAACCATCCGATCCTGTCGGTATAGTCAAGATTGGAGCCGAGGTCAATTTCCTTTTAAGCTCCTGGAAACTCCTTTCACATTCCCCATTCCATTCAAACTTAACGTTCTTTCGAGTCAATTTAGTTAAAGGACCTGCTAATCATGAGAATCCTTCAATAAACCTCCTATAATAACCAGCCAATCCTAAGAAACTCCGTATTCAGTAGGTGTCGTCAGTCTCAGCCAATTTATTACCATTTCAACTTTTGCCGGCTCTACTGCAATTCCTTCTCCTGATACCACATGCCCTAAAAATATTATCTGGTCTAGCCAGAATTCACACTTGCTAAATTTGGCATATAACTTATGATCTCTCAAGGTTTGCAAAACTATCCTTAGATGTTTTTCATGCTCTTTAGGCCCTCTTGAATATACAAGAATATCATCAATAAACACAATCACAAATTGGTCTAAATAAGGCTTAAATACCCTATTCATTAGATCCATGAATGCGGCCGACGTGTTAGTCAATCCAAATGGCATGACCAGGAACTCATAATGCCCATAACGAGTCCTGAACGCAGTCTTAGGAATGTCCTCTTTCTTAATTCTTAGCTGATGGTATCCCGACCTTAAGTCAATCTTAGAGAAGATCGAACTTCCTTGTAGTTAGTCAAACAGGTCATCAATTCTAGGCAAAGGATATTTCTTTTTAATGGTCACCTGGTTCAGTTGCCTATAGTCAATGCACAAGCGCATCAACCCATCTTTCTTTTTCACAAACAAGACTGGTGCACCCCAAGGTGAAGCACTTGGTCTAATGAATCCTTTGTCAAGCAACTCTTGTAGTTGCACCTTTAATTCCTTCAACTCGACTAAGGCCCTGTTTGGTTCAGCTTTGGGAATGGGCTTTCGGCCTCTAAAGGGGTTTGGGCAAAAGTGAGTGGTGTTTGGTTCAATATTTTGGGGACTTTAGGGGATGCGATTGCATCTCCAAGGGGCTTGAAGGAACTTTAGGGAATGGAGGGGGAGAGGTCCATTGGGAAGTTGATTTTGAATGCAACTTCTACTTTGTTCATCTTCACCGAGAGAAGCTGATCGGAGGCCGATGACCGCCGGCCAAGGGGTCGCGCGCGCCGGCAATGCGCCGGCGACCGCCGGCCAAGGGTCCCCCGACCCCGGCGACCGTCGCCGGACCTCAGGCGACGCCTGGGTCGCGCGAACCAGGCGGCTGTCGCCTGAATCGCGCGACCCAGGCGGCCGCCTGAGGTCGCGCGACCCCAAGCGACGGTCGCCGGGGTCGCGCGACCCCGACGACGGCGGCTGGGTCGCGCGACCCGGGCGACGGCGGCCTGGGGTTGCGCGACCCGGCGACGGCCGGCTGGGTCGCGTGACCCCAGCGGCCGTCGCCCGGGTTCGCGCGATCCGGGCCCTCGCCCGGTCACTCGACCGGCGACGGCCGACCGGGTCGTGCGACCCGGCGACGGCCGACCAGGTCGTGCGACCCCGGCGACCATCGCCCGGGTCGCGCGACCCCGGGCGGCCGCCGGGGTCGTGCGACCCTAGGCGACGGCCGCCCGAGGTCGCGCGACCCGGGCGGCCGATCCGGCCATCCGGCAGCGGATCCGGCGGCCACTGGGGTCGTGCGACCCCGGCGACGGCCGCCCGAGGTCACGCGCGACAGGCGGCCAGATCCGGCCATCCGGCCGCCATCCGGTGGCCGGACTTCAAAAAAAAAAATAAGACAAATATTTTTTTGTTTTTTTTTAATTTAATAAAAGTCCTTTACAAATGCAAATTTTACCAAACGGTATTTTGGCAAAAGTTGCATCTCAATGTAAATTTTACCAAACGACATTTGCATTTCGGAAAACCCCATTCACCCAAAGGTATTTGCATTTTGGCAAATGCATTCCCCCAAAGCCAAACCAAACGGGCCCTAAGGCCATCCTATACGGGGCTTTAGATATTGGTCCTGTTCCAGGCATTAATTCGATTTCAAACTCAACTTCCTGCTCTGGTGGTAATCTAGGCAACTCCTCAGGAAATACATCTTGAAATTCATTAAGCACTCGAACTTCCTCAAGTTTAGGCTCCTCCCTAGTATAATCTTTAACCATAGCCAGGTATCCTTGGCATCCCTCGTCAAGTAACGCACAGGCTTCTATTGCGGAAATAAGTGCTATAGGTAGGTGGGTCTGACCTCCTAAAAATTCACAACTAGACTGATCAGGTAAGACAAATTGGATCACTCTTCTATAACAATCCATTCTGGCCCGATACTTACGAAGCCAATCCATTCCTATAATAACATCAAAATGATACATAGCCATTACAACCAAGTCTATTTCCATATCTTTTCCTCCGATTGATATCTTACAATTTCCACACACCAGCGTAAACAATACCTTATTCTTTAAAGGCGTGGAAACACAAAGAGGCGTCTCAAGAGGCATAACTTCTATTTTACTCAAACACCTATATCTTTCAGACACAAATGAATGCGTTGCACCCGTATCAAACAATGCATATGCCTTTTTACCATTGATAAGGATCGCACACGAGATGACATTTTGGAAGCTTCCGCTTCCTCTTGGGTGACCGCATACACCCTTCCTTGTGTTGGTGGCCTCTGAGGATTCCTTTGTAAGTTTGATCTAACAGCACTCTGATATCCCTGTCGCACCGAGCCAACACTCATTTGCGACCTTTCTTGTGGGCATCTTCTCCTAAGGTGGCCCACTTGTCCACAACCAAAACATTTCATCGTCCATTGCAAGGTCCTGGGCCATGTCGCCCATTACACCTTTGACAAACATTAGGCTGATAGGGTGCTTTCCCTGCATTCAGGCCATTTCTTGCTCCCCAAAAACTTCCAAAATTACTTTTCTTCTTCACATTCCAAGTCTGACCCTGACCAGAATAGGGTCTCTTACCCCTTCTCACATCATTAAAGTTCAGCGGTTTCTTAAACTCCGATTGCTCTCTCAATAGTTCCTGCTCCACTAACTATGCCCTTTCATAGATCTCATGGTAATCCCTTATGTTCAAAGGCACTAGTTGCTTCATAATGTCAGTTCTCAACCCTTTCAGAAATCTCTTAGCCTTTTCCTCCTGATCCTCAATCGGCCTAGGAGCATATGTAGACAGTTCAAAAAATTTAGCCTCATATTGGTCCACTGTCAGCTCCTTTTATTCTAACTGAACAAATTCTGAAATTTTCCTGTCCTTACCATAGTCAGAAAAATGCTTTCTATTGAAAGCCCTCACAAACTCTTCCCATTAACATTAGTACCGTGGAAAGATTATGTCCTTCAAGCTCTCCACCAAAACTTTGCATTTCCCTCCACTGGTACTCGCCAAAGTTATTTTCTTAGCATCATTGCAGTCCAACAACCGGAAAATTCGTTCCATCCCATCAATCCATTGTTCCGCCTCCTCAGGACTTCCCATTCCATTGAACTTAGGTGACTTCAGCTTCAGAAATTGCTCCACCAATCCTTGAGTACGGCGTTCTGCTCCAGGCTGTTGCTGCGCTTGTCTTTCCATCAGATTTCCAATATTGGCTAATGCTTGCAGGATATCTTCCATTCGGGTTTCAGCCCTTGCTGCAGAGGCTTCAGCCCTCGATGGATGAGCACTTCCAGCTCGCACCATGACTTTCCTGCAATTTCCAAGCATTGTCTCAGGAATAATCTGAGACTCACTATCTCCATTCAAAGCAACTACTACTACTACATAAGTAACATATACATGTTACTGGTACCTAAAGACAACTCAAAATAAACCACTAGGGATCTACGAGTGATTACTCATCACCCGTTATTCAAAGTTAATCAATTATTCCGTTTTATATCCTATGGTGTGCATTGTCATCACATTCCTCAATTTCCAAATGAGGCTCCTTATCACTCCACCTATAACCATTGCTCTAATACCAAAAAACATCATAAGCAAAGATAAAGCCAAGACACTTTTATTTACATATTTTCATGATGGATTTTCTCGGGTCGGTATAACAAAAGAAAGGCCAAGACTTTTCACTATACTCGGCCATAACCCCAAAAAGAGACAACTTGACCCTCTAAGATGATCATGCAAAATCCTCCATCAGCTAGTGTCGGCTATTGTCCAAAAAGTTGCAGCTCCTACTTCTCACGCACGGGCCCATCACACCCATCCCAGTGCATCAGGTGGTGGCGGCGACAACATCCCCCGCATCACTCCGTCTCGACGAACGTGAACGGATATGAACTCTTCTATGACAGGGCCCCCAGCCAGGCCCACATCATACATCACTATCGGGCGAACTCGAAGGAACGTCAAACTAGGAATGGTGGGACAATCGATCTCCACACGCTCCACCTCCACATCCGATGGAAGGCCGTAAAAGACGCCCCACATGACAGCAGGGAACGGCATCTTTCTAATCTGAAATGTTGGTTCCCGAATGGGTAAGTACAGCCACTCAGCGGGTAAAAGATCCAATAAACCACTCAATGCATCATACAATACAATCATAGCATAATACATGTCATTCATGCATCCAAGCATAACTTACCTTGAAGCCATGTATATACCATCATACCATGTGATCACTCATCTTCATGTACTCATCACAGTCATGTCATATATATATCATCATGCCATAGGTGATCATCATCATGTCACACACATATCATCATGTCATTGGTGATCATCATCATGTCACACACATATCATCATGCCATAGGTGATCATCATCATGTCACACACATATCATCATGCCATAGGTGATCATCATCATCTCAAACACATATCATCATGCCATAGGTGATAATCATCATGTCACACACATATCATCTTGCCATAGGTGAGCATCATCATATCATACACATATCATCATGCCAAAGGTCATCATCATCATGTCACACACATATCATCATGCCATAGGTGATCATCATCATATCATACACATATATGCATGATTCAATTTCCACTTTTATCTTTCAATTTGATCACCACATCTCTCTTTCCCGGGATCAGTAATTGCATCCCACACTTTATCACTCGCACCTCAACCTGGCATCGCGAGAAAAACCTCTGGCACACACCACCGGGCATCCGGCACCCCCACATTCCGGGCATCTCGCATCCCAACTTGCATCACGAGGCATCCCCTCGGGCACAAACCTCCGAGGCTTCCGGCACCCAACCATTCCGAGCATCTCGAAACTCCCGAGGACATTCGAGCATGTATCACAAGACAACCGGGCATCCGGCACCCCCCATCCCGGGCATCCTGACACTCCCAGGGCATTATCAACCGCCTCCAACAGTTTCCTCATTTATCATAATTCATGTTCACCAATTTATGTCTCAAAATCAGCATGGTACATGATGTAATAGCAAACAAGATCACTTTCATCATTTTAAGTCATATATGCCTTTCCAATCATCATCATACATGTAGCAAGATACAACCACTAATGACAATACAATCCATGGGGTCCATACAACTTAGAATAGTCCATATATCATGCCTTTTTGAAATTTACTAAATTCCAGCTTGCACAATTTTGGAAAACATTTAAATTAAATATCCATATGATCCTAAAAAATCACACAATCAGATCATCTAATAGACAAGACATAAAGGTAACAATTTCATGAAGAACACATGCCCAAAAGTGCTTCACACAAAAAGATATAGCTCACACATTACAACATGCAAAATTCGGACAAAGTCAGATTGCGCAGTTCTTGAAATATTTCGATTAAAATACATGAATGACCTCCAAAAATTATGAAATTTTACCAGGTTATATTCAAGACCCTAAGGTAGATTTTTTATGAAGACATCTATGCCAGATTATCTCTATATAATCAACTATAGACGTTCGAATTCCTGTTTCTAGTACCGAAGAGTCCAGTTTAGCTATCTCCGAAATATCAACGTTTTGCCTACTTATCTTTCTTCGTTTCCTCTTAAATTTTGATATGTTTTGTATCAAGAGGTCCACTACAACTTTCATTAAGGTATCTAAGTGAGATTTCCAAATAATAGTCACCATATAGGTCTAAGAAGTCTCGAGAGTCCAGTACCGTATTTCCAGATTTACCGTCTTCAAAAGAAAATCGTTTCACTAGGATAAACTTGCTAATGTTGCCTAAAATTTGAGTATGTTAGTCTTTAGGATGTTCTCTACAACTTTCATGAAGAAGTCGAAGTGAGATTCTCGGTAAAAAGCAACATGCAACACACAAAACCACTGAGAAGTCGACAAAGCAGTTCCAGATCTAGTGTCTTCGTAGGAGAAGGGTTTTAGCCCTTAAAACTCAACCATTACGTCTCAAATTTTAGTATGTTATATTTAAGATGTTGTCTACAACTTTCATGAAGGATTCAAAGTCAAAATCCAACTCAAAACACGGATGTCGTCTCATCTTTCGTCGAATTTTCGACGAGTCCGAAATTTTGTGGAAAAATGATTTTCAGACAAAAATAAAAAGGAAATGAAATTCGGATGGTGATGAAAATTGGAATTTTTCTACCCAAAAAGCTTTCATTTTGGGAAATTAGAGTTAAATTTTGATTGGGTGACCAAGGATGAGCTTAGGAGACTTTTGTGGCTTGTGTGATGATCGAATTTTTGGGATATTTTCCCTAAGAGTTTTTTGATTGGTCCTTCTTTCTCTCTCTCTCTCTCTCTCTCTCTCTCTCTCTCTCTCTCTCACGCACATTCAGCCCCCCTTCAGCCGATCCTCCCTTCTGCTCCCTTCTTCTCATCTTCTTCCCTCACGTCTCCATTTCCCCTCTTCTCCATTTCCCTTCATTTTACTGCCGCACCACCCCAGCGCCAACATCACCTCATCCATCATCATCCCATCTTCATGCCCGCCAGCATTCCACTTCCTCATCCCACCACCACCACGTTCGGCACTCACCATCACGCCCATCACCACCAGAATTCCATCACCCCGTCAGCCCCCATCCTTCATCATCCACCACCGTCCACTTC
>CM024528.1:22006754-22035343 GCA_014182385.1 Eucalyptus viminalis | reverse complement strand
TTTGATTAATGGGCATTAAAGTGAGAGTATTATCGCAGGAACTTTTGGGAGTTGGATTTTGGTGGTTTTAGCCCGCGTCCTTCGAGTAATGTCATCCCCTTTTTTGTTAGGATTCGGGGTGCGACAATATCTTGAATCCTATTCCTAAATATATCATTTCATCGTAATAATAGAAAAGTCCCTGTATGAATCCATGTTTGGCGACATGAAACATGAGACCAAAGTGCAATCCTGGGAAGAGATCGTGCAGGCTATGCGCGACAACATGGATAAAGACCTGGACGACTACACGGATAAACACCTGATCCAAGCCAAAGTCCGGTTCCAAGACAAGCTCGTGACATTAGAGAAACTTATGCAACATTACAGGAAGGTGAAATCATCCTTGGAAAATCAACAGGATCAAAGGAGAGATCCACCTCCAATATTGTCTGCAGATTGGCGTGAGCAGCCCGAAGAAATCAAGAACCATCTTAAGGAGAAACTGCAGCTTATTCAAAGCAAGTTGAAACCCTGCCTTCTTTCTTTGGCTATTTTCCCTGAAAATTCGATCATAAAGAAAAGAAGTTTAATATATTGGTGGATAGGACAGCGCTTAGTTTCCCAAAGTGGAAACAAGACGGCAGAGCAAGTAGGGGAAGAAGTCTACAATGAGTTCCTACAACAAGGCGTATTTGAACCCGACGATACCGATCCAAGCCCTCTCATGAAGAGATGTAAAATGCAGCCATTGATCGGTTACATGCTTCTCTCGGAGGCAGAAAAAGAAGGGCTCTTCTATTTTGAGTCGAAGGATAAAACTTCTCATGAGGATCTCAAAAATTTAAGCAGCAGCTGCCTGCGCTTAATAGTGGGTGGAGAAGACGGTCAACTATATAGAGATCTGGCTAAAGATGAACATGTACACACGGTGTTCAATGTCAATCAGCAATACCTTAGCCTCAAACCTCATTCGCTTTTGAATATGAAACAATTGGCAGTTCTTCAACTAGGACGATGGCAGCACTCACCAAATTATCATATTGAAGTTCATGATCAGAAATTCTTGGATGATCTTGGGGTTCATCACAAGCATTTGAAGTTCCTAAGCCTTCGAGGAATTTCTGGGATCATAGCTCTTCCTGATTCTATTGTCAAACTAGTCAATCTAGAGATTCTTGACCTCCGAGCATGCTACAATTTGGAGAAGTTGCCTGAGGATATAGCATCATTGAAGAAGCTAACGCATCTGGATGTATCGCAGTGCTACCTTATAGAGTGCATGCCGAAAGGAATTGAGAAACTGTCCTCCCTCCAGGTCTTAAAGGGGTTTGTTATACGGATTGTGAGGAATAACCCTTGCAAGATCAGCGAATTCCCAAAATTGACTAAACTAACAAGGCTAAGTATATACATAGGCTATAGAGCAGTCATAAAGGATGAAGAATTTGCATCGTTGAAGAACGTTGCATCTCTTCGCTCTCTAACCATCTGTTGGGAACGCTCTTCTCTGGCATTTCAATTTAGTCTTCCGATAAGTCAGTTTCTTCCAGAACAATTGGAGAAACTAGAGCTCATAGGAATGCCAGAGGCAAGCATACCGAAGTGGTTGAATCCTCAAGAATTGAAGAACCTGAAGAAGCTGTACATCACTGGAGGGGAACTGGCGAGCTGGGATTCCCAGCAACAGAATGAGCAATGGTCAGTTGAGATATTGCGGCTGAAACACCTTAGGAAATTGAGAATCGGAAACATGGAAAATGTGCTGAAAAAGTTTCCTCGGTTAGGACACTTTCAGAAGATTAATTGTGATGACAACGATGTCTTGTGGTAAAAGGGTACGGGAGACTAGAAAGGATTGTGAACTTTTGTCAAGAAGCCCAGGGGAGAGAGAGCCAGAGTTCGTGCAGAAACTGTTCTTATTTGAGAAGGGACGTAAAGACAGTAAGGGTGATGTACCAATACTGTAGAATGACAAATGAATAGTCCTTTACGATTGAAGCTTTATCTGACTTCATTGTGTGTCTAATTTCCTTTGTAATGACTTGCAGTGGTCATGCTATTGCTACTCATAAAGTTTGTATGAGATCTTCAGCTCTTTGATTAGAGTACTAGTTACAGTTATTAGCAGAGTTTCTTTTAATTGCTGAATCATTTATATTAGTTAAGTTGTAGCTGAGTAGAATGAGCCTTTGTGAGGCAAGAATGTAATACGATTTCAATATGATGCTTCGGAATGGAAAAGTAAAATAAAGTCACATCGCCTGTATAAGAACTCATGTATATTCAATTTACAAAAACTCAGCATAAAAGAGTGTTACATGTGCAGAAAAGTTCACGGGTAGAAGAATTTGTAAATGCAAAAATGGTAATGATATCATACATAAATGCATCGGCTAATTATATAGGTGGAAGTACAGAGATGTTGACATTTTACGGAGGAGGAAATGACGGAGCGAGCGAGAGAGCAGCCAACGTCTTGGGATAGCTTTCTGTCAACCCTTACGAAAGCCTTAGCAAACAGTGAGCCAAAGCTGTGGAGTTTGATGTAACCTGAAACCTTTCTCTCATCCAAGTGATACCATTCCATGGAGTTCTTAGATGTCTCCGAACATTATTCTGTGTCCAGTGGCGTAAGGTGATACAAGTTATGTAATAATGGGCCCAAAGCCCAGCCCAAATATCACTTAAATTCTGGCCACAAAGCTCCATCGCCGGATTTTATTGTTTAGTTTTTAAAGAACGAAAGAAAAGGAACGGACCAACTCGGTAGAAAAGAAAGGAAAGAGGAAGGTGGGTTCGTCGATGAAGAGGAAAAATTTTTGCGCTTCGGTTCAGGATGTCCCGACAAGCTGAAACTTTGAATTACAATGCCTGGTAAGTAATTTTTGAAGTTAGGTCATAAATTCGGAATTATGCAAGTTTTGAGCTGTGGAGTCCGCTTTTGGAGTTATTAAACTATAGATTTATATGGAAATGTTAATTTAGAGCTTTGTGGAGCTGTACAGTTTGACAAAAGTTGATTCCAGAATATGGTTTGATTGAAACAAAATTCTTAAGTTTAGCACGCAAATTATGTGTAGCGGACAAAACGCATAACAGACAAAAATGAATGTTTGCTATAAATGAGTTTCTTCATTAGCGCTTATGAGTCGATTAACCTACCATTAAGCGTAGTTTAGTCAAGTCGATTGTTAGATGAACCTATCTATCTCTCTTCGCTTCAAGATCTTTATCTAACTCCTCGAACCATTCATCCCTGCACCAAACTTCATCCACCACAAGCAAGTGTCTTTCACCGGTTGATAAACGGTTCATAGCTTTCAAAAGCTCCTTGATGCTAAAATGGCTCCATACATCAAAATCACATCCTAACTCCTTGAAAGCAAACACCATCACCTTAAGGGGGTCCACTTCTTTCCCCAAGGCATGTAAAGAACATAGCCAAAACTTGGGATGGAAAGTTGCGTTTCACACCCTGATTCTCGAGCACATGCCCATCCCTCGGTAGTCGATAAAATTTGCGATATCCTAGGACGCGTCGCCGATCCATTCATTTTAATGCACATGCGGAAGTGAATGATTACCCCTAACACCAAACAGCATGGGATAGAAAGGCATGGCAACAATTCACATAAGCCACACTTTCATAAACAATTGGGTTTAGGTACAAAAAGATCGGTCCAAAAGAAATTGTCCTACGACTTACTCGTCGGACACAATCGCGATCCTTCGGACTCTACTTCAACATACTCTAGGGCTTCGGGTCCTCCATCTAAGGACTTGAAAAGTTTGAGCCCATGATGGGGTGAGACAATGTCTTAGCAAGTTCACTCTTTAAACTCTGACTAGGAAGGAAATAAGCCTAGTGGTAGTCTATGCACACAAGACATAAAACTTACCTCGCCTCAATTCCTTCTTGCATGTCAGTATAGTTCATAATCTCGACCAATAAATTTAATCCAATCGATTCGATACCATCAATACCATCTATCACTCAATACCATTTATCCATCAATACCATCTATCCATCAATCGATACTATTATTGCTTGCATAAGCTAATATATAGATGGTAGCTCGCACAAGCTGATATATAGATTGTTGCTCTCACAAGTTGACAATTTAATGCTCTCACAAGCTGACAATTTAATGCAAGCACAAGCTGAAAATTCAAGGTGAATTAGAAAATTTGATATTCACACTTTTAAAATCCCGCGATTCAATCTAGTCCTTAAAATCATTTTCGATGTTAAAACCCGACACCCGGGATTTTTCTAATTGAATATCAAAATTTCACAATTTTGGAATAAATACCAAAAATTACAATTTCCACTCAATTTGCACAAATTAGCAATCAATTGCATAAACCAAGCACACCACTACAATCGGTACAAAATTCCGATCACGAGCTATCCCGGTCTAATTTTCGAAAAATATAAAATAATTAAATATGTACTAAAATTAATTAAATAAATGCAATTAATTACCAAAAATGTAAACTTAGGTCGGAAATGCTTAATTAAACACCTAAATAGGCCCGGAAAATTTCTGAACTTATCTAGATAAATAGTATGATCTATCTAGTGTCTAATTATGCCGTTCTAACCACCTAACATGCAAAATCGAATAATTAAATCACTAATCCGTTCTAACTAACCACATAAACACTAATTAGTCTAATCTAAACACCCCTTAAGTATCATTAACTTCCTAAGTAGAGTTTAGTGAGTAAACTCACCGGTTTAGCGATCGTCCATGATGACAGCGATGTGACAGCGGCCGAAACTTGAGCTTACGGCGGTGCCAAAGGAAGCTCGGACCAGCTAAAAACAGCCAACAACTCCCTGCTCGAGTTGAAAAATCGATTCTGCTCAAGGGCTGGTCTCGGGCTTGGCTTGGCTGCGGGATGGACGCTGGATTGAAGGTTGAAGCGGACTAGTTGGCGACTCGGAACTGGGCTAAAACTTGCGAGCGAAGCTTGCGTGGGCTGCAGCGAGGATTTGGGCGAGAGGCCGAGGAAATGATGGGCTGCCTTCGTCAACGGCAAGGATGCTTCGCTAGTGGTTGACTCGGTGGAGTGGCTGCACGTGAAGATGGAAGAGAAATGGACGAGGGAGGGGAGCAGCGAAGGTGACGCTGGCAATGACAGGGAGTGGTGGAGGGGATGCTGGCAGGTGGCGTCGCTGTAGGCGTTGAAGGGGAGTCAACTTTGGGGGAGGGTTTCGCTGGGGTTGACCAAGCGGAATGAAGACACGAGGAATTGGGGTGAGGCGGCCAGCGAGAGAGAGAGAGAGAGAGAGAGGAAGTCGAGAAGATGGGCAGACGATGGTGGCTTTGCTGGCATGCAAAGGAGGGGAAAAATGAAATTGAAGCAGAAGCAGCGAGGGGGTCGATGAAGCTGGCGTGCGCAGGAGGAGTGCTTGGTTGGGGAAGCTGAAGGAGAGGGTAGAAAGTCAACAAGAAATATCTAGATTCATCATTGATTGGTCCCAAAAGTCTTCAGGCTCATCCCTTTGGTCCCCCATAATACTTTCTTGCATAATTTCCCACAAATGACTCATTTTGGTGTTAAATTTTGCAGCCCCCATACTAGCCCACGAATTTCCCTCAATTGGACTTCGGTTTCTTCACAAATTTCTCCAATTGGTGACCAAATTTGCTGCCGAGGAAGCCTACACAATTTCAACAATTTCCATTCACCAAGTATCTCATTGAGGAGGCCAAAAATCCCCTCAATTTGGCCCCTTCGAATTTTCTTTCTTTTTCGAATCGCCTGAATTGATTTTCCGTAAAAATCCCAAGCTCACCGAAAATTCTTCAAAGGATGAGTCAACGTACCTAAAATAAATGGTGACATGAAAAATTCTTCAAAGAACTTTCAATTTCTGAAATCGGGTTCAATTTCGCGATTAATTTCAATTTAATGCAATTTTAGCGTGACTTAACCTACCGGGTAGCTTTTAGGAATTTTTAGCGCAATTGACTCGTGGTCGATTATTTTCAAGCCACAATGTATATCTTTGACACATTGACGACTCTTGGTTGTCGTGAAAATCTCAAGATTTCAAATACGGGCACAGGGTACCAAAATGACAGAAAAATCAGTATAGTGCCGATCGACAAGAATTTTGCAATTAGGTGGAATCACCCACACTTAATCACATGGTTTTATCAAATCGACCTATCTCTGGTCTTTAATCGATTTTTAATTGTGTCGTAATGACCCTTACCGATTAGCACGATCGAACAATCGATTCCTGGTCGAATTCTCAAATCTATTGCGTTAAATCTCTTAACGGCTTCACCTGATAGGCTAGTTATCTCGTGAGTAATCAACTCAGAGAAAAGAACTATAGGCGCGTTGATGAAAATCCCAACTTATCCAATCGAAAACAGAATCTGAAATTCAGGATGTCACATTGTGAACCCCTTCGGATCATTGAAAATACTTGGTGCTAGAAATTTCAGAATTATATCTTAAGTTTGAATCTAAGGAACCCAACCTTGAATTGGAGGATGTAGATCAAAATCCTTGACCGAATCCTTTTGCGTGTGTTGGGAGTCTTTGTGTATATTGGAGTTTGATAAAAAGGATAAGTTCATTAGAAGTTTCAAAACTTGTCACGAAAGTGCAATTGCATTTTAAAATTTGCAAAATAATGTAATTAAGTCCTAAAACTTATCAAATAAATGCAATCAAGCTCTAAAGTTAACATTGTCAATTTATTTAGTGGGAAATGCTGATGTGGCCTTTTAAAATTAATTTCTCTCTCATATTTGGCATTTTTTTTATTTTCTTTTCTAAATTTTCTTTAAATCATATTTAAAAAAAAAAGCTAACGTTTCCTTTATAAAAACAAAATTGAAAATGAGAGAAAAGAGGGGGGGGGGGTAAGGCGGGGCCATGCTCATGGGCTTTGCTGCCATTGCCACCCATCATTGAAGGGGTTAGTGGAGGTTGCCGGCCCTAGGCGAGGGTGGCTAGCCCTTGCCAGCTTTGGGCGATGTTGCGCCAGCCCTAGGCAAAGGCAAGCAACCCTCACTGGCCTAGGCGAGGGCACCCAAATTTGGGCAACACTAGTTGTTGCTATGAGCCGGCGAGCCTCGCCAGCCCGGGTGAGGCCTCGCAGGCTCCAAGTGAGGGTCGACAATGCTCACTAGGCCCAAGCGAGCGTCAACATCACCTAGATCTAGGTGCTTGAGCTTGAGCCCAAGCCTAGTGATGGTCGTGGGCCCTTGTTTAGGGCTAGTGAGGCCTCGCCTGGGACTGGCAAGGGCCGGCCTATTACGAAATCACATGTCGATTCCAGAAAAATAACGCTCATAAACAATTCACCAGGCATAATATAATAATAAAATAACATAATCATAAGAACACGCTAGAAAATTTGTTAGCGAAGTTCATCCAAACCTGGGCTACGTCTCCGCATAGAGGTACTCTGTGAATCCACTAAAGTTCGAAAAAAGTTGGAATACAACGATGATCTTTTCTCAAGATCTGGGCGCAAAGAGATTGAGAACTCTCGTAAAGAAAAAACCTCACTTTTTTCTTTTCTCTTTTTCTTGTCTCTCAAATTTTTTTTTTTCAGCGTCTTGACTGCTAGCATCTTACCATCACTAATATAAATGTATCACTTTTAACCTAAAAGCAAATAAGATAGAAAAGACAAAAAAAAAACCCCTAAAAAATATTTGGCTTTATCTATAACAATCTCTCACTTGAAGACAAATATAACAAGCATCAAGCAACTTCGCATCAATCTTCTTCAAAAAATAGTAATTGAAAAAATTGTGCCTCCGCGATACTCCTCATCAATCAACATGGAGTAATACCAATGGTAGTAGTACAGAAAATATGATTCTCTCTGTCTACTACCTTGGTCAACATGTTAGTTAGATTCTTCAAGCCATCGATCTTTTGTAGCTTTAACTTATTATCTTTCAATGCTGACTTGATAAAGTGATAACTTTTCTTGGTATGTTTTGTCCTTGAGTGATAAGCTACATTCTTTGCTAAGTGCACTGCACTTTGACTATCACTCCACAGTATACTGACTAGTTGTTTTCAATGTAGCTCCTCCATGTAATCTTGTAACCATATGATTTCCTTGGAGGCTTCTGTGATCGCCACGTATTTTATCTCTGTCGTCGATAAAGCCACTACTTGTTGTAGTTGAGATACCCAACTCACTGTTGTACTTGCAACTATAAAGACATATCTAGTGGTACTCTTACCACTATCTCGATCACTCGAATGATTTGCATCTACATAACCCTGCAACTCTAGAGTTGTACCACCATAACACAGTGAGTAATTGGAAGTACCTGCTAGATATCTCAATATCCATTTCATTGCATTCCAATGCTCTATGCCTAGGTTCTGCATATATCGACTCACAACTTCCACTGCCTGTGCAATGTCTGGTCTCGTGCTTACCATGTCATACATCAAACTCCCCATTGCTGATGCATATGGAACTACCGCCATCTCATCTTTCAAAGCCTGAGTATTCGGACACATATCCTTAGAAAGTTTGAAGTGACTCGCTAGAGAGTTGAAACCAGTTTTGCTTTGTCTATGTTAAATCTCTTTAACACCTTGTTCACATAGTCTTCTTGCGACAGCCATAAATTTTTATTTTTTTCTATCCTTGATGATTTTCATGCCTAAAATATTATTGGCCTCTCCCAAGTCTTTCATAGCAAACTGTGATGATAACATCTTCTTCAATTCTATGATTTTCTTCTTATTGGAACTAGCCACCAGCATGTTATCCACATATAAAGAGAGATACACAATGTCACCATCATCATACTTGCGAAAATAAATACACTGATCAGACTCACAGTGTACAAATTCTTTTTCTTTCATGAAACCATCAAATTTTAGGTACCATTGCCATGAAGCTTGTTTCAAGCAATAAAACCTTTGACTTCAAAAACCTTAGGTTGTGCCATGTATAGTTCTTCATCTAAGTCACCATGTAAAAACGCTATTTTTACGTTTAACTGCTCAAGATGAAGATCCTTCACTGGAGCTATACTCAGCAGAACTCTAATTGATGTCATTTTCACTACATGTGAAAATATCTCGGAGTAGTCGATCCATTCTTTTTTAGAAAAGCCCTTGACTACAAGCCTTGTCTTGTATCTAATACTACCATCTGTTTCATTCTTAATCCTGTACACCCATTTGTTTAATAAAGCATTTTTACCTGTAGGCAACTTGGTCAACTCCCAAGTTTTGTTCTGAAGTAACGAGCTCATCTCGTCTTTCATAGCACACTCCCATTGCAAGTGAGACGTGTCTGCTTTTGCCTCATCATAAGTCTTCGGTTCCCCTAAATCTGTATATAAGATATGACTCAGAACAGTATTAGCTGATGGATCAAAAATTACCTTTGGCTTTATCACACGTGTAGACCTTCTCAAGACAGGTACTTCAGGGCTGTTAGTTTGCTCTGAATCACCGCGTTCCTCTTGAACTACCTCTTCACTAATAATAGACTCATCTCGAACCTCTCTTTCAAGTGCACTTTGATCTACTGGAAACATCTTCATGGGCATTGTGTCTAATTCAACATATTCTGGTTGTACTACCTTCTCATGCTCTGTCTAACGATCCTTGTACATCTTTTCTTCATGGAATACCACATTCCGACTACGGATAACTTTGTTATTCTCATAATCCCAAAGCGTTTAGCCATACTCGTGGCCACTGTATCCAACAAAGACGCACTTTTGGGACTTAGCATCAAGCTTTTTTCTATCCTCCCTATCAATCAAAGCATATGCAATACAACCAAACACCTTTAAATGTAAATAATTAATCTTTTTACCTTACCACTCTTCTTGTTGTATTTCTCCATCCAACGTACTAGATGGATTTCTATTGATAAGATAAATAGCTACATCAACTGTGGCAGCCCATAAGTGTAGCGGGAGACCCGTGTGTAGCCTCATGCATCTCACACGTTCTAGAATAGTCCTATTCATCTTTTTAGCTACACCATTCTCTTGAGGAGTTCTAGGAATAGTCTTTAACCCGTGTATGCCTTCTCGACTCAAATATTTTGCAAATTCCTTACTTGTGTGTTCACCACCATTATCGGACTTCAAAGCTTTAATCTGATAACCTGTCTCTTTTTCTACCATAGTCTTCCACATTATGAACATCCCAAAAACTTCTTACTATTCCTACAAGAGCATAGACCCAAGTCTTCCTTGTCGCATCATTAATGAATGGGACAAAATATCTCTTACCACCATAAGAGAGTTCCCGAGCAGGTCCCCATACATCAGTATGAACCCACTCTAACTTCTAGCTTTTATTTTGTTGCCCATTCAATTGAAAACTAACAACTTTATGTTTTCCATAAATGCAACTCTCATAAAAATCTAACTCAACTTTTTGCAAACCTGGAAGTAATTTTCTTGAGTGTAATTGCTTTACACATTTTTTACTAAGATGTCCCAAATGATAATGCCAAAGAGTAGACAAATTACTAGTAGCCATTGTAGTTGCAACCATATCACTTATATTGTCTCCTTGGAGAAGGTAAAGGGTACCCGTACGATTTCCCTTTGCTACTACTCTTGCCCCTGAGGTTATCTTCCACTCTCCGCATCTAAAGGTTATTACGAAACCTTATTGGTCAAGTTTATTGGTTGAAATTAGATTTTTCTTTAATTTCTGAATATGCCTAGTTTCACGCAAAACTATACGTCCTCCATTTGAGATGTTCACAGCCACGGTTCCTTTCCCAACAATGGGACACATGTGACCATTTCCCACAACCACTTGTCCGAAATCTCCACTGACATAATCATCGAATATGACTCTTTGCGAGGTGCAATTAAAAGAAGCATCGGAATCAATAAACTATTTATCTGTCATCAAGTCAAACCCTGTAGACAAACACAAGTTATCTAGCAGAGATTCATTGCTAACAACATTAGCTCCTTGATTCTCATATCGTTGCTTCTTTTTGTAGGTTTCACACTGAAACCTCCGGTGTCCAGTTTTGTGACAAAACCAACACTCATCTTTTGCAACTTGTCTCTTACCCTTGATTGTGATCTGCCACACCCGCTGAATTTTCCTCTACTTTTACTTCTTCCATGGTTCTCCACTGTGAGTGCCGTTGAAGATGTTGATGCAGAAAAATTATCTCCACCTAAGACTTTCCTTCGCATCTCTTCATCCATGATACTGCTCACAATATCATCAAAAGTTAAATCATCCTTCATGGTGCTCGAAATTCCTTACACTGCGGTATTGTAGCTTTCTAGAAGAGAACATAGAAATAATAAAGCTTGAAGTTTCATATCTAAATTTATGCTTGCGGATTCCAATTGCCCCGTGACCTGCGTGAAGCTATTAATATGCTCTGCTATAGAACCTTTATCAAATAACTTCATATTAACCAATTTCTTCAGCAAAAATACCTGATTTGATGTGGACGGCTTCTCATAAATATTCATTAGAATATCCATGGCTTCTTTTGCAGTTTTTGCTTTTGCGACGTGGTACCTTATCTTTTTTGTCAACCTTAGACGAACCGCACCTAATGCCTTTCGATCAAGAACTTTCCATCTGGCTTCTACTATCGGATCCACTTCCACCATCTCGGGTTTTCGACCCTTAAGTGGTGCATAGAGATCTTTTTGATAAAGATAATCCTCAATTTTTAGTTTCCACTATCTGAAATCTTGCCCATCGAACTTATCGATTCTGATTTTATCTTTTGCCATTCTGTTTGCTTTCAATCGAACGTCACCAAAAAACCCTCGATATTCTCGATTAGCCAACCCAGGCTCCCATTTGTTATGAAATTGCACATCGATTTCAAAAAAATAACGCTCGCAAACAATTCACTAGGAAAATATAATAATAAAATAACATAATCAGAAGAACACGCTAGAAAATTTGTTAACGAAGTTCACCCGAACCTAGGCTACGTCTCCGCGCAGAGGCACTCTACGAATCCACTAGACTTTGAAAAAAGTTGGAATACAACGATGATTTTTTCTCAAGATCAGGGCAAAAAGAGATTGAAAACCCTTGTAAAGAAAGAAAAA
Organism: Eucalyptus viminalis; assembly: GCA_014182385.1. NCBI lineage: Eukaryota > Viridiplantae > Streptophyta > Magnoliopsida > Myrtales > Myrtaceae > Eucalyptus > Eucalyptus viminalis. Next base: position 22,023,281 of record CM024528.1, on the reverse strand, counting down.
ACTCACTTTTTTCTTCTCTCTTTTTCTTGCCTCTCTATTTTATTTTATTTTCAGCATCTTGATGGCTAGGGTCATGCCATCGCTAATATAAATGTATCATTTTTAACCTAAAAGCAAATCTGATAGAAAAGACAAAAAAATCCCTAAAAAATATTTGGCTTCATCTATAACACAGCCACCTCCGCCGACCCCTTTGGCGATGGGTGATGGAGGCGGAGGCGGCGGTGGCAAGGGCATGCACCGGTGTGCCCTGCCTACCCTTCTCTCTCTCTCTCTCTCTCTCTCTCTCACACAATTAAAAAAAAAATTATAGCTTTTTATAGTTTTTTAATCTTGCATATTCCTTTACAAGATTGAAAGATCATCATGTGAGAAATTATACTTTGCCAAGAATAGAGTGTTCTCTCCGAACTCCAAATACTTCGATCTTTGCTGCGATTGCAGAAGCGTCTACTAGGCGCAACACTGATGTAGTAGAAATGAGAAATTGACTCAAAGAGAAGGATCGATTGAGAAAGGAAAAAGGGATAGAAAAGATCCCTGAAGAATCCTTGACTTCCACAAAGGAGAATTCAGATCAAATGATGCTATCTAATCTGTTGGAATATTTCCTAAGAGATATGAGCAATCAAGAAATACAGCCTAAACCTGTCACCTAGAAAGACCATGATCAGACTCCCTTAGATGCTCTCTTCCCAATCAATTCAGACTATGAATCAGAACTAGACTCTGTATCTTTCTCATCCTCCTATTCTTTCGAAATTCCTCCTATTGAATCTTCTCCTAACATACCACCCACTTCTTTGATAATTATGAACCAACCACCAGACCAAGAAGTGGAATCAAACCCTTCAGAACTAGAGGTTATTCAACAAAAAAGAAAAAGCTCCCTCTTTCTCTAAACAGTTCTTTACTGTTGATAACATTCCATATTCAAGATGGCCAGAAAGATTTGAAGAATTTCATACTTGGTTGAACATTCAAGCCCTCACAAATCACGATAAGTATGATATTCTTTTTAACTTCGTTACAAGGTTTACAGGAAGCCTTAAACACTTGTGGCAATCGTTTACTGAATAGAATCAATTGAAATTGATGCAATCGGTAGACTTTGGCTAGTGCTCTTATCTCTCATTTTTTTACAGGTAAACTTGCTAACCTCCATGAACTCAAAAGAAGAGAGTTTTTTTAGAGGAAATGTTGTTCACTCCATAAAAGGCATCTCAATAAGCATTATCAAGAAATACTCAAAATTTACTATGGTCTTTGAGTTGATGCAAACCTGAAAGAGGTATTCTTAGCCTCTATTCCTAGAGAGCTATCCCAGCAAGTTGAGAGATTCTTTTTTAACAAGAAAAGAAGAATTGTGGATATTCCTTTGGGGGAAATACAGCAAGAAATCCATTTATGTCTAAAGCGCCAAATGATCAAAACTTATCTTAGTGACAATCGAAAGCTTGATGGAGCTTGCTTGCGCTAGAATTTGAAGATCAAATGTTCAAAAAAAGATTATGATGGCTCTTGCGGAAAGTAATCCATAAGAAGAAACATTTCAAGAAACATAGAGGTGAAAGATCTAAGCAAGGATCCAAGTATCTCCAAAGAAAGAAAAAATGGAGATTTTTGCGAAGAAGGAAGACCATTTAGACTACAAGAAATCAACCCGATACTTCATTTGCAATAAAAATGGGTCATTTTGCCAAGAATTGGTCCTAGGTGAATAAATGTCGAACACCCCGATACATCACATTGAAATCGAAATTGGTATTTCTCTTGAAAATGATAATGTTGAATCATTGTTCTCAATTGGTGAAAATCCATGTGAACAAACCCTTTATGTCATTCCTTGTTATCAAACCCCTAACAAAACTGATTCCGATTTAGACATTGAAATTTTTTTCCATATATTTCTCACCTCTTTAGAACAAGAACCTAGTATATATTCTAGTCAAGTTCATTGTCCTCATTTCCTTGTTAAAATCTTCACTTCTAAGTTTGCTAAACCCATCACAGTTATTGCCCTTATCGACACCGGTGCTAGTTTATCAATTTTAGACACTAAAGTTCTTCTTGGAGAATACTAGACTTCTTGTGTTTGGTATTTCAATTCTACCTTAGGAGATACTTTTTCTACAAATGTGCAAACTATGCTAGTAACCATTTAGTTCTTCCCTCAGTGTTCAATAACCACCAAAATTCTTGGATCCAGTCTACCCAACAAAGATTTGATTATTGGTTGGGATATCATGATTCCAATTCCTCAACTCCGAATCATTCCTAGAAAAAGCCTTAAGTATAAAGATCAATTTTATGAATTTGTCAATATTCAAAGGCTCTTCTTCATGCAAATGAGTTTATTCGATCCAATCATGCAAAAATTGTTAGAATCGTTCGAGAATCGCATTTTGAATTCTCTCGAAGTGTCCTCATCCCTCGTGGAAAAATCAAGAGTTTTTTGTTCGCCTTCCTTTTAAGAAAAATGAATATATGAATCCCACCAAGGCAAGCCATATGGGAATGAACCCGAAACATCTTGCTTCGCTCGGAAGGAATGCTCAAAATTTCTACAAAGCAAGGCCTTATTGAAATCTCGGATTCTCAATAGCCTTGTGAAACTTTTTATGTCAATAAGCGAACTGAACAAAATAGAGGAAAAATGAGCTTAGTCATAAAATACCAACCTCTCAACCTCTTTATGCAAAATGATAAGTTCCCTTTGCCCTTTCGACATTCCCTTTTTGCTAGATTATCCAAAGCCCACATCTATTCCAAATTTGATCTCAAAGTCAGATTTTGGCAATTGGGCATTCATCCTGAAGACAGGCCCAATACAAGGTTATGTATTCCAAACTAACATTTCCAATGGAAGGTTCTCCCCTTTGCCTCAAAATTGCTCATTCCTGTTCTAGAAGGCTATGTGCCGAGTCTTACAACCAATTCTCGTCAAGTGCAATAGTTTACATTGGTGACATACTTCTTTATAATCTTGATGAAGAATCTCACTACCGACTTTTTGGATAGTTTGCAAAAATCGTAAAGGAGCATGGAATCATGCTTTATTAAAGAAAAATGAACATTGCCCAAAACTAAAATTGAATTTCTTAGTACGCACCTCAATAACGGTACGTACTATCCGGGACCACATATTGTATATGAATTGTTGAAATTCCCAGTAAAGAAGTTCACAATGAAGTAAGTTCAGTAATTTATAGGGGTAATTAATTATCTCAGAGGTTTTGTACCTAATATTGCTAAATTACTTATTTTGCTACAATCAATGTTGATAAAAAACACCCTCCTTGGGGAAAAGCTCAAACCAAGGCTGCAGCAGAGCTGAAAGAACTCATGCGAGCCCTTCCCCCATTGTAAATTCCATCCATAGGAAATAGAATACTTCAAACCGATGCTAATGATGAATACTGAGCAGCTATACTATTTGAAGAAATTGATGATCAGCGGAACCTTTGTGCTTACAAAAGTGGAAAGTTTTTCCAAGCTGAAATGTATTATCATTCTACCTTCAAAGAAATATTGGTAGTTAAGAATGGAATAAAAAAGTTTGAGTTCCACCTTATTGGTCATCACTTCCTGGTATAATTAGACATGACATTCTTTTCTCAGATGACAAAGTTCAAATAGAAATAGATTCCCCACGCTCAGCTACTCCGATGGGCAAATGGCTTTCCAAATATTCCTTCGAAAGCAAACATATAGCAGGAAAGAAGAATGTCCTAGATGATTTTCTCTCCAGACCCAAAGCGCCAACAGAAATCAACATGTACATCCAAAGGCGTGCTTTCCATTTCCTTCATCACCAAGAGAAGTACAAGATTGCAAGAATGCGAGATTGGCCAAGTCTGAATTATCCTCAAGAAATCATTCAACAAATCCATAATGACGGCCTTACAGAAAAACTCGATAATCTCATATGGCAATACCACATGGACCTATTCAGGCTCGATGGAAGTTCAATTCTTTATCCTTTTGAATTAAACTTCTGGTATCCATTCATACATCCTTTAATTTGGAAGGAAGATAACTTCTCTGACAAACTCCAATGGTTGTTATGGTACTTAACTAATAAGTACTTAATAACTATTGAGTTTCCCACCAGAAAGTTTAGTGCCAACCTAACCAGAATATTTGCGCTTGAACAAAATATTGAAAAGGAAAGTGATAGGAATTTTCTAACCGTACTCTAGTGGTTTTATCCTCTAACTTATTGGAAGCACCTATTCCAACAAAAATTGAGATCTATTTGAGCAGACCCTGAAACACACACCATTATGTTCTTCTAACAACCATAGACATTTGTTCGAAACAATGGTATCCCCACTAATGCTCTAGTACCAGTAGGAACTACAACCTATAGTCCTCAACCCCATCTTCGGGAAGCTTGTATTTATAAATCATTTCCAAGTTGCATTGGATCTGTTGAACATGATTATAGAGAACTCCAGAGAATCCCATGCCAAGAAAACAACATCATTCCTGAAGAAGTATGGGACTACTCCATACTAGTCTCATGAGACCGCTATGGTCCTCCACTTGAAACCAAACGAGCACTCCAGGAATTCAATCAAGAACAAAACCAGGAAATGACACCCCCATCTCAAGAGCAAGAAATGGCAAACACGGAGGATCCAACATAGTCCTCCAAGAATCCTATGCTTAGGCATCCTATACCCAATGGGGAGGTTCTCTTTCTCAAGACCCCTATGATCAAGGACCTTTGTCCTTATCTCTCGGATAAGACCCTAGCATAGTCTCTCATCATGCTCAAACTACAAACTGGCCCTAGCCAGTCATGCTTGCCGACACTCTAGAACCCTCCTAAAACCATGAAGACACACCCTCTTCAAGCGGAATAAACATGTGGAAAGCATATATGCTGCAACTGACTTGGTAATCCCTAGCTCAAGGTATAGATCCCCTCAATGGATAGGGGTTCAAAATTATTGATAGTATCTGAGTGATTTGAGTGTGGGTGTAATTACTATGGTATCGCTTGATATATAATGAAATCATATGATGCTCTATCCTTGTGGTAGTTCAAATCGATCGAACCATGTAATATACTATCCAATTTATTTCTTTTTTTTTATTGTTTGATCGTTTGCTTTGACTACACTTTAACCGTATAGTAAATTCAACCTAGTTGTACAAGAAGAAAATCATTTTTTGTTTTTTTTTGGGTGTCAAGCAAAACATAATAAGGACGAAATTGACCTAGGTTCATCAATTTGGGTTTGGTGAATGAGTAAAAAGAGCAAAACAATTGGTTTGGCTTAGTTTTGATTCCCTTTTCCCCAGTTCAACCCGAACACTATTTAACAGCTACAAACATTTCAGTGTTGAGATTGGTATGATCATTTATACGAAGAATGTGTAATTTATGTAGGAAATGCTTTCTTTTTTGACAAAAATAAATTTTAGATGAAGCAATTCTCTTGTTGTGGCTTAAGAATGTTGATTTAAATTCCTAGTTCAACATTAAACTTGCCACATGAATACTAAACCAATGCAATTGGATGTAATTTATGTGAGCTTTTCCCATTCCGGTTCAAAGAAGTGCGCAAAATCGCAAGACTTTGGAGAAATTGAATAGCTAGACTTTACAAGAAATGACACTTAAACAAGGTGCAGTCATAGCAAAGAAGCGCACTAGTTACAAGAAGAAACGAAACAAAGGCGTAAATAGAGAGAGATTCCTACCAACCATGTGATTCTCAATGGAATTTGTACCTAGGAGCCTCATCCTTTCTTGACTCGGCAACTTACCCCAACTATTTTTTAATAATCAGTTTTGCTTTCGTGTGACCCTCAACTATTTGGAACTGTTCACTCAAGCCAAGATGTACCATCAATAACCAAACCTCCTTTGCTGAGATATTGAGCATAATTGTAAGGTCGGCTATGATCGTAGCATACCCCAACAATTCCACCCATACTTAACTGATGATCTGTGGCATCCCAAAATTCAAGACAACCTCTAGAGGAATTAAAGCCCATAATTAGGTAATGAAATTACCTATGATTTATGTTTTAGCCATTAGTTTTCTCTTAAGGCTATGTGTTATGTGCTTGTGTTCATGAGTTTTTAAATTAGTAGTATAGGATAAGTTAATGAGAATAATCTATGCTTGGCTATGCATTTTATAGACTAAGTTCCCATAAATAAAATATTACAAGATTTTGGCTACGTGGAATTTAGTAATTAAATTCCTAAAAGAAAGAATAAGAAAGGGGAAAATTTTGATTTTCTAAAGGGGAAAATTTTGATTTTCTTTAGGTTGGGCCTTAGGCCCAAGAGTGGATCTTTAATGGGCCAAGTTGTCTGGCCCATTGAAGCCCACAAGTGGGCTGCCGTCAACCATGAAAGGGGGAAGAGTGGCCGGCCTATTGCTGGCCCAAATGCCTCCAAGCCCAAGCCCAAGCCCAAAGCCCAATTGCATGTGTTATGACAAGTGGCAAGGAGGTCTTCATGTATTGGCTTGTGGAGAGGCATGTGATGATTGCAAATGATGAGGAATTGGGGCAATAAAAATGAAGAGGAGAGAGAGAGGGTGGCTGGTTGTGTTGTTCGACCAAGTGAGAGAGAGAGAGAGAGAGAGAGAGAGAGAGAGTGAGGTCGAGAGAAGAGAAGCCAAGAGGGAGGAGGAGTCGCCCGTCGCCGCCGCACGCCGCCCGTTCGTCCGCCGTGTGCCGTCGTTCTCCTTGGTCTAGAGGCAAGTTGGGATCCACTTCCTACTCTTGCATGTGTGTCTTGCATGTATGTTTGGAGTAGTGTCGAATTTTGGGTGATTAGAAGGGAGAAACCGAAGCTAGAATGACTTGTTCTTGAGTGATGTTGCTGTTTTCGCATGAACCGCCTGGACCAGAATCTTGTAAGAGCTTGCATGCATGTTTTGATTTCAATGTTGACTTTGATTCCTCATGAAATTTGTAGCCAACATCTTAAACTACAACATACTAAAATTTGGTACAAAATGGTGGAGATTTAAGGGGTCAAACTCTCATCCTACGAAGACACCAGATCTGGAACGATTTCACTGACCTTTCGGTGGATTTGTGGTTGCATGTTGATTTTTACTAAGAATCTCTCTTCGACATCTTCATAAAACTTGTAGAGTACGTCCTAAAGACTAACATACTCAAATTTGAAGTAAAATTAGCAAGTGTAGCTTAGTGAATCGACTTACTCTTGAAGACGGTAAATCTGGAGACGTGGTACAGGACACCCGAGACTTCATGGACCCATATGGTGACTGTTCTTTGGAAATTTGACTTAGATCACTTAATGAAAGTTGTAGGGGACCTCTTGAAGTAAAACATATCCAAATTTCAGAGGAAACGGAGAAGAATAAGTGGGTAAACACTCGGTATTTCGGAGATGACTACACTGGACGTTTCGGTATGAAGACCAGAAGCTTCGGACGACTATAGGAAATTATCTAAAACGAATCTGGCCTAGAGATCTGCAGTTTCATCCTTCGATCTGCACGAATCTGGACGACTATATAATTTAGTCTCTTAACTAGAACCTGGTAAAAATTCATAATTTTCGGAGGTCGTTCGGGTATTTTAATCGAATTATTTCAAAAACTGCACATTCTGTTTTTATCCGAACTTGCATGCTGTATTTGTGTGAATGATATCTTTTGTGTGGAACTTTATTGGCCATGTGTTTTTCACGAAATAAATGTCTTAATGTCTTGTCTATCACATGTCTTAATTTCATGATTTTTGAGAACCATATGGATATTTAATTTAAATATTTTCAAAAATGGTACAAGCTGGAATTTAAATAAATTTTATGTTTATGATTGATTGCGTATTGCTGCATGTGTGATGATGACTGATGATGCATGTATGGATCGAAGGATGAAAGTGATTTTGTTTGCCATTACATCATGTGCCATGCTGAGTTGAGACCTAAATTGGTAAACATGAACAATGATAAATGAGGAAACTGTTTGTGGCGGATGATAATGCCCTGGGAGTATCGGGATGCCCGGGATGGGGTGCCGGATGCCCGGAATGTATAGAGATACATGGCCGGATGGCCTCGGGAGTTTCGAGATGCCCGGAATGGTTGGGTGCCGGAAGCCTCGGAGGTCTTTGCCCGAGGGGATGCCTCGTGATGCCAGTTGGGATGCGAGATGCCCGAAATGTGGGGGTGCTGGATGCCCGGTGGCCTTAAATGGCTGAATGCCAGAGGTTTTTCTCGCGATGCCAGGATGGGGTGCGAGTGCAAAGTATGAGATTAAATTGATGATCCCGAGAAAGAGCGATGTGATGATCGAATTGAAAGTTATAAGTGGAAATTGAATCATGCATATATGATATGATATGATGATGATCACCTATGGCATGATGATATGCACATATGATATGATATGATGATGATCACCTATGGCATGATGACATGTGTATGATGTGATGATGATCACCTATGGCATGATGACATGTGTATGATGTGTTGATGACCACCTATGACATGATGATACATGTGTGTGACATAATGATGATCACCTATGGCATCATGACATGCATGTGATACGATTGTGATGATGATTTATGATAGTATATGCATGGCTTCAAGGTAAGTATGCTTGGATGCATGAATGACATGTATGATGTTGTGATTGTATTGAATGATGCATTGAGTGGTTATTGGATTCTTTTACTTGCTGAGTGGTTGTACTCACCCCTTTGGGGACCAACATTTCAGATTAGTAGCATGCCACTCCCTGCTGTCACGCAAGCTGTATTTTACGGCCTACCTTCGGAAGTAGAGGCCGAGTACGAGGAGTTTGACTGTCCCTCTGTTCCCGGACTAACGTATATTCGAGTGCGCTGTTTAGTTATGTACGATGTGGGCCTGGCTAGGGGCCTTGTTGTCTAGGAGTTCATATCCGTCCACATTCATCGCGACAGAGTGTGGCATCTAAAAATTCAAGACATCCCCTAGAGAAATTAAAGCTTATAATTAGGTAATGAAATTACCTATGGTCTATGTTTTAGCCATTAATTTTCTCTTAAGATTATGTGTTATGTGCTTGTGTTTATGAGATTCTAAATTAGATAGATTAATGATAATAATCTATGCTTGGCCTTGCACCTTATAGACTAAGTTCCTATAAATGAAATGTTACAAGGTTTTTGGCCATGTGGAATTTAGTAACTAAATTCTTAAAGGAAGAATAAGAAAGGGGAAAAATTGATTTTTTTATTTAGGTTTGGGCCTTAGGCCCAAAGGTGAATTTTAATGGGCCAAGTTGGCCGGCCCATTGAAGCCCACGAATGGGCTGTCGTCGGCCACAAAGGAGGCCGGCCTAAATGCCCCAAGTCCAAGCCCAAGAGCCCATGCATGAGCTTTGACAAGTGGCAAAAGGGAGATGGCATGCATTGGCCAATTGAGAGGCAATCTAATCATTGCAAATGATGAGGAAGTGGGGGAATAAAAGGGAAGAGGAGAGAGAGAGGTGGCCGGTTAGCCATTCGGCCAAGTGAGAGAGAGAACCGTGCAAGAGAGGGAGAGAGTGAGGCCGAGAGAGGAGAAGCCGAGAGGGAGAGAAAGGAGTCCGTCCGCCCGTCGCCGCCCGTGCGCCGCTCGTTCGCCGCCGTGTGCTCGTCGCTAGCTCGGTTTAGAGGCAAGTTGGGAGTCCACTTTCTACTCTTGCACCAATGTCTTGCATGTATGGTCGGAATCTAGGATGTTTGGAAGCATGGGAGTGAAGCTAATGTGGTTTGTTCTTGAGTTGCTTGCTGTTTTCACTTGAATCCGCCTGAGCCAGAACTTTGTGAGTGCTTGCATGCATGTTTTGAGTTCGATTTTGACTTTTATTTCTTCATGAAATTTGTAGGGGACATCTTAAAATACAACATACTAAAATTTGGTACAAAATGATGGAGATTTGTGGGGTCAAACTCTCATCCTACGGAGACACTAGATCTGGAACGATTTCACTGACCTTTCGGTGGATTTGTGGTTGCATGTTGATTTGCACTAAGAATCTCTCTTTGACTTCTTCATGAAAGTTTTAGGGGACATCTTAAACACAACATACTCAAATTTGAAGTAAAATGAACAACTATAACCTAGTAAATCGACTTACTCTTGAAGACGGTAAATCTGGAGACGTGGTACAGGACACCCGAGGCTTCATGGACCCATATGGTGACTTTTATTTGGAAATTTGACTTAGATCCGTTCATGCAAGTTGTAGGCAACATTTTTATGTAAAAAATATCCATATTTCAGAGGAAAAAAAGAAGAATAAGTGGCTAAAAACTCGGTATTTCGGAGATGACTACACTGGACGTTTCGGTATGAGGACCAGAAGCTTCGGACGACTATAGAAAAATATCTAAAACTAATTTGGCTTAGAATTCTTCATGAAAAATCTACTTTAGTGTCTTAGATAGAACCTGGTAAAATTTCATAATTTTTGGAGGTCGTTCAGATGTTTTAATCGAATTATTCCGAAAACTGTACATTCTGTTTTATCCGAAAGTTCATGCTGTATTTGTGTGAATGATATCTTTTGTGTGGAATTTTATTAGCCATGTGTTTTTCATGAAATCGATGTCTTATTGTCTTGTCTATGTTATGTCTTAATTTCGTGATTTTTGAAAATCATATGGATATTTAATTTGATTATTTTCAAAAATGGTACAAGCTGGAATTTAAATAAATTTAAAAGACATGATAAATGGACTATGCTAAATTGTATGAGTGCCCTAAATTTTATGTTTATGAATGATTGCATATTGTTGCATGTGTGATGATGACTGATGATGCACGTATAGATCGAAGCATGAAAGTGGTTTTGTTTGCCATTACATGATGTGACATGCTGAGTTGAGACCTAAATTGGTAAGCAAGAAAAGCGATAAATGAGGAAACGAAATGTGGCGGATGATAATGCCGTGGGAGTATCAGGATGCCTGGGATGGGGGGTGCCGGATGCCTGGAATGTATAGAGATACATGGTCGGAAGGCCCTGGGAGTATCAGGATGCTCGGAATGGTTGGGTGCCGGAAGCCTCGGAGATCTTTGCTCGAGGGGATGCCTCGTGATGCCTGATGGGATGCAAGATGCCCGGAATGTGGGGGTGCCGGATGCCCGGTGGCCTTAAATGGCTGAATGCTGGAGGTTTTTCTTGCGATGCCAGGATGGGGCGCGAGTGTAAAGTATGGGATGAAATTGATGATTCGAGGAAGGGTGATGTGGTGATCGAATTGAAAGTTAAAAGTGGAAGTTGAATCATGCATGTATGATATGATATGATGATGATCACCCATGGCATGATGATGATATGCATGTATGATATGATATGATGATGATCACCCATGGCATGATGATGATATGCATGTATGATATGATATGATTATGATCATTCATGGCATGATGATATGCATGTATGCAATGGTATGATGATGATCATCTATGGCATGATGACATGTATATGATATGATTGTGATGATGATGCATGATGGTATATGCATGGCATCAAGGTAAGTATGCTTGAATGCATGAATGGCATGTATGATGTTGTGATTGTATTGTATGATGCATTGAGTGGTCATTGGATTCCTTTACCTGCTGAGTGGTTGTACTCACCCCTTCGGGGACCAACATTTCAGATTAGCAGCATGCCGCTTCCTGCTGTCATGCAGGGTGTGTTTTATGGCCTACCATTCGATGTAGAGGTCGAGTGCGAGGAGTTTGGCTGTCCCTGCGTTCCTGGATTGACGTATATTCGAGTGCCCTGTTTAGTTATGTACGATGTAGGCCTAGCTAGGGTCCTTGTTGTCCATGAGTTCATATCCGTCCACGTTCGCTGCAACGGTGTGATGCGTGGGATGTTGCCGCCGCCACCGCCTGATGCACCGGGATGGGTGTGAGGGCCCGTGCGTGACGAGTAGGAGCTGGAACTTTTTGGGATGGTTAGCCGACACTAGTGATGGGGGATCTTGCACGTGAGTTGTAGTGGGTCGAGAGTTTCTTTTTGGGGTTTTAGGCCGGGTGTGGCTGAGTGCTGGCTTTTCTTTTGATGTACCGACCCAAGAAAATCCCATCTTGAAAATATGTAAATAAAGTGTCATGGCTTGTCTATTAATTATGATGATTAGGGGTGTGCAAATTGTATCATGGTTGATGGAGGGTGAGATGGTGATGTTTTATTTTGCTTCCGCTAATGAGTCGCATTGGGACCATTTTTTTTATAAAAAAAAAAGGAGTCTATGAATTACGACGCTTCTTCTAAGAGATGTAATAAGATGTAACGTTGGTGCTTGTGGCGACCCAAGAAGGGTTTGGGGTGCCACAACCCCCTTTTTGGTATGAGAGCGAATGATTATAGGTGGAGTGATAAGGAGCCTTATTTGGAAATTGAGGAAACATGATGACAATGCACACCATAGGATATAAAATGAAATAATTGAATAACGGGTGATGATTATTCACTCGTAGATCCCTAGTAGTTTATTTTGAATTGCCTTTATGTACCAGTAACATGTATATGTTACTTATGAAGTAGTAGTAGTTGCTTTGAATGGAGGCAGTGAGTCTTAGATTATTTCTGAGGCAATGCTTGGAAATTGCAGGAAAGTCATGGTGCGAGCTGGAAGTGCTCATCCATCGAGGGCTGAAGCCTCTGCTGTAAGGGTTGAACCTTGAATGGAAGACATCCTGCAGACATTAGCCAATATTGGAAATCTGATGGAAAGGCAGACGCAGCAATAGCCCGGAGCAGAACGCCGTACTCAAGGACTGGTGGAGCAATTCCTAAAGTTAAAGCCATCTAAGTTCAATGGAATGGGAAGTCCTGAGGAGGCGAAGCAATGGATTGATGGGATGGAACGAATTTTCCAGCTGTTGGACTGCACTGATGCTGAGAAAATAGTTTTAGCAGAGTACCAGCTAGAGGGAAATGCAAAGTTTTGGTGGAGAGCTTTAAAGGACATAATCTTTCTAGCAGGTATTGATGTTAACCGGGAGGAGTTCGTGAGAGCTTTCAACAGAAAGCATTTTTCTGACTGTGCTAAGGATAGGAAAACTATAGAATTTTTTCAACTAGAACAAAAGGAGCTGACAATAGATTAGTATGAGGCTAGATTTTCTGAACTATCTAGATATGCTCCTAGATTGATTGAGGATCGGAGGAAAAGGCTAAGAGGTTTTGAAAGGGCTGAGAACCGACATCGAAACAACGCGGGTGCCTTTGAACATAAGAGATTATAATGAGATTTATGAAAGGGCACGATTAGTGGAGCAGAAGCGTTAAGAGAACGGTCGGAGTTTAAGAAATCGTTGAATTTTAATGATATGAGAAGGGGTAAGAGACCTTATTCTGGTCAAGGTCAGACCTGGAATGTGAAGAAGAAGAGTAATTTTGGAAATTTTGGAGGAGCAAGAAATGGTTTGAATATAGGGAAACCACCCTATCAGCCTGGTGTTTGTCAAAGGTGTAATGGGCGACATGGCCTAGGACCTTGCAATATACGACTAAAATGTTTTGGTTGTGGACAAGTGGGCCATCTTAGGAGAAGTTGCCCACAAGAGAGGTCATAAGTGAGTGTTGGCTCGATGCGACAGGGATATCAGAGTGCTGTTAGATCAAATTTACAAGGAAATCCTCAAAGGCCACCAGTACAAGGAAGGGTGTATGCAGTCACCCAAGAGGAAGCGGAAGCTTCCAAAAATGTTATCTCAGGTACGATCCTTATTAATGGTGAAAGGGCATATGCATTGTTTGATACGGGTGCAATGCATTCATTTGTGTCTGAACGATATAGACGTCTGAATAAGATAGAAGTTATGCCTCTTGAGATGCCTCTTTGTGTTTCCACGCCTTTAAAGGATATGGTATTGTCTACACTGGTGTGTGGAAATTGTAAGATATTAATGGGAGGAAAAGATATGGAAATAGACTTGGTTGTAATGGCTATGTATGATTTTGACGTTATTATAGGAATGGACTGGCTTCGTAAGTATCGGGCTAGAATGGATTGTTATAGAAGAGTGATCCAATTCGTTTTACCCGACGCCTAGTTGTGAATTTTAGGAGGTCGACCCATCTTCCGTAGCACTTATTTCGCAAAGTAGAAGCACATGTAAGTTACTTGACAAAGGATGTCAAGGGTACCTAGCCATAGTTAGAGATTATGCAAGGGAGGAGCCTAAACTTGAGGAAGTTCGTGTAGTTAACGAATTTCAAGATGTATTCCCTGAGGAATTGCCTGGATTGCCGCCAAAGTAGGAGATTGAGTTTGAAATTGAATTAATGCCTGGAACAGGACCAATATCAAAAGCCTCATATAGGATGGCCTTAGTCGAATTGAAGGAGTTGAAAGTGCAACTACAGGAGTTGCTTGACAAAGGATTCATTAGACCAAGTGCTTCACCTTGGGGTGCACCGGTCTTGTTTGTGAAAAAGAAAGATGGATCGATGCGCTTGTGCATCGACTATAGGCAGCTGAACCAGGTGACCATTAAGAATAAGTATCCTTTGCCAAGAATTGATGACCCGTTTGACCAACTCCTGTGGAAGTTCGAGTCTTCTCTAAGATTGACTTGAAGTCGGGATACCATCGTTAAGAATTAAGAAAGAGGACATTCCTAAGACTGCGTTTAGGACTCGTTATGGACACTACGAGTTCCTTGTAATGCCATTTGGATTGACTAACGCGTCAGCAGCATTTAAGGATCTAATGAATAGAATATTTCAGCTTTATCTAGACTAGTTTGTGATTGTTTTTACTGATGATGTTCTGGTATATTCAAAAGGGCCTAAAGAGCATGAGCAACATTTGAGGATAGTTTTGCAGACCCTGAGAGAGCATAAGTTGTATGCTAAGTTTAGTAAGTGTGAGTTCTGGTTGGACTAGATAATATTTTTAGGGCATGTGGTGTCGGGAAAAGGAATTGCAGTAGATCCGGCAAAAGTTGAAATGGTAATAAATTGGCCGAGACCAACGATACCCACTGAAATACGGAGTTTCTTAGGACTAGCTGGTTATTATAGAAGGGTTATTGAAGGATTTTCATTTGGGTGACCTTTAACTAAGTTGACCCGAAAGAATGTAAAATTTGAATGGAATGGGAAATGTGAAAGGAGTTTCCAGGAGCTTAAAAGGAAATTGACTTCAGCTCCAATCCTGACTATACCTACTGGACCTGATGGTTTCACAGTGTATAGTGATGCATCTCACAAAGGACTGCGATGTGTTTTGATGCAGCATGGCAAGGTTATAGCCTATGCATCTAGACAATTAAAACCCCATGAGCTGAATTACCCAACGCATGATTTAGAACTAGCAGCTATAGTGTTTGCCTTGAAGATATGGAGACACTATTTGTATGGGGAGAAGCTTGAGATTTATACGGATCATAAGAGCTTGAAATGTCTGTTCTCACAAAAGGAATTGAACATGAGACAAAGGAGGTGGATGGAGTTGTTAAAGGATTATGATTGTGAGATAAGATATCATCCAGGGAAAGCGAATAGGGTAGCGGATGCTCTTAGTCGTAAATCGGCTATGGAGATGACCAATTTAAGGATGGCAGAATGGGGATTGTTAAAGTCTGTAGCAGACTCAGAATTTAAACTGGAAATGAATTGTCTTACTAGTATGCTTAGTGCATTAAGGATTGAACTGGAGATTGTTTAGAAAGTTAAAATCTTGCAAGAATCTGACCTAGAGATTTTGAAAGTAAAAGATGCTGTGTCTTTAGGAAAGAGACTGGAATTTCAAGTCTCTGATGATGGAATAGTAAGATATCAAGGACGACTTTGTGTTCCTGACAATGAAGAATTGAAGAAGGAAATTCTGTCAGAGGCACATAAGAGTAATTATAGTATTCATCTAGGTAGCACAAAGATGTACATGAGTATGCATCAGCAATTCTGGTGGAATGGTATGAAAGTAGATACGGCTAAGCACGTTTCTCAATGTTTGATGTGCCAACAAGTAAAAGCGGAACATCATAAACCCGCAGGACTCTTGAGACCATTAGACATTCCAGAATGGAAATGGGAGCATATAACGATGGACTTTATACAAGGATTACCAAGGACGTCAAGCAGTCATAACTCAATTTGGGTTATAGTGGACCGTTTGACTAAATCGGCTCATTTCCTAGCGATTCGCATAGACTACCCAATGGATAAGAATGCGGACATGTATGTAAGTCAAGTAGTACGCCTACATGATGTTCCAGTGACTATTACTTCAGATCGGGATTTGAGATTTACTTCGAACTTCTGGCGAAGTCTTCAAATTGCATTAGGAACTAAGCATCAGTTTAGTACTGCTTTTCATCCTCAAACAGATGGGCAAATAGAAAGAGTAATCCAAACATTAGAGGATATGTTAAGGGCTTGTGTAATTTATTTCAAAGGAAATTGGGATGAAAGATTGCATTTGGTGGAGTTTGCCTGTAATAATAGTTTTCAGAAAAGTATAGGCATGGCTCCCTATGAAGCATTATATGGAAGGAGATGTAGGACTCTTGTC
>CM024528.1:21932052-22006654 GCA_014182385.1 Eucalyptus viminalis | reverse complement strand
TGGTGGCGAAATAGTGGCCGTGAATAGTTTGAACGATGTAGTCCGACGACAAATTTGTCGACGCGGCGTGGACCGTCACGCACTCGAGGCTTCGCGAAATCCGGATATCACAATGTCTCTAACCTTGTATCTCACCGTTCACGGAGAGTCTTTAGGAGCCTTGTTGGTGCAAAAATGACTAAAGGATGGAATAGAACAAGCCATATACTACCTCAATAAGAAGTTTACTCCCTTTGAGATCTGATATCCCTAAGTGGAAAAAACCTATGTACCGTTGATTTAGGTCTTACACCGATTGAGGCAATGTACTCTTCACCACTGTCACGACCTCTCTTTTTCCGTTCGGGGGAAAAGAAAGAAGATTTATGGGTATTTTCCAAAAGAGGCGGACCAATGGCCCTGGATTAGGCGCAGACTCTCCCAAGCCCATACCTTGCGCGACATTGGATTTTGAATTTTAATTCTTAACAACCTATGTATTTTTAGGAGTAGCCACTAGCCTATTGGGGTCCGCTAGAAACCAATCAATACGAGGGAGTGTTGTCTCGATTCCTACGCAATCAGAGATTTCTAGGATCGGGGACTTGTTTACACCAATGTTTCTATTAGCGCCCTTGCGGTACCACTAACTCAGAATGTTGTTTATCTAAATGGCCACACAATCTTGAATACCAATTATAATCCTTATAAACCGCTAAGCGTCCATGCAGATGTTTTTGTAGGTTTGTTTCCTTAATGTCTAGACTAATCTTAACATACTTTAAAAAAGAAATTTACACTCAAATTGTTGAAAAGCGGTGCGGTAAATAAACATCCAAAAAATTGAAATGACTTGAACATAAATGCGGAAAAGAAAAACCAGATACAAGTTGGACAAATAATATTACATGGCCTTGTTATCATGCCCTGGGACGGGACCCCTGTTAACGAAATGGGAATTTAAATATGCATGAAATTACTCTAGATGTATGAAATTACTCTAATTAATTTTAATTTACGCAAAATAGATTATTTACAAAAATAGTTATAAAATACCAAAATATCATTAAATTAAGAAAATGACCTTTTAAAATTAGGAAAATTTCCTAGATGTCATTTCTACCATAATTTGATATCATCCATCATTTTTATAATTTTTTTTGAAATTTTCATATTTTTAATTTTTATTTAAAATTAATTCACTAAATCGATATATGCCGATTTACACTAATATGGGACTACCCAGTACATTAATATAACAAGAACCAAGCTCAAATCGACCGTTTCAAGATTGAAACTTGGTTTGCGTATTTCGTCGAACACTTGGCGTGCATTAAATCACCCTAAAACAACTTTTCCGAGCCATGTTTGCGGCCTTCAATCTCAACCCATAAGCAATCTCACGCGAAACTAAAGTATCAATATTATACTACTGCATGCAAGAAGCAAAATTAGATAGAAACCGTAGCTTAAAACACAAAATAACTAAGTTGAAATCAGTCTCAAATTTTCGGGTTTGAGTTGATTTTGCAAATCTGGGTTTGAACCCAAGTCAAGCAAACAAGTTGACTGCTCATATTCAAGCCCCGACACTCATCACATACGAGATCTAAGTGAAACACTACTTAATTGGAGTGAAAGTAGATAACATGAGCTTTCGAATCCAACAAGCATCATAGAGAATGATCCACTGAACACATTAAAATGACCTCTCCAAGAAGCACACATGCAAAACTCTTGAAAATCAGTTTTTTGGACTAGTTTTCCTCTTGATTTTTCATTGTTAAAACATGTTCAAGCTCGAACAAAAATACATCTAGGATACTTACCTTGCCTCCTAGTTTCTTTTGCAAGTGGTTCTTGGCCGAGGAAAGCAAGAAATTATCCTCGGGGGGCATGTGGAATTTGGCTTCTTCAAATTGGAAATGAGATCTCCAGAAGAAAAAAGTGACAATGAAGGTTTTCGTTGACTTCCAAAATTAGACTTTTGAACCTCTTTTGTTGGCCAAATCAAAACGAACCCAAACTATATGTATTCTAGTTTGGGTCATAAGTCATGGATTTTCTCATTTATCTTTGAATTTTCTCAAAAACACTCGTTTTCCCTCACTCGTGACCAACCGGCTCAACACTTTAGGAGGCCTTCCCGATCTCCATTGGGGACGTACGACCTATCGTTGGAAATATCTTTGAGTGGAGTTTCACTCTCTAGTTGAAGGTTTTGGCTAATTTTGGCCACAAGTTTGTGAAATTTGCACTTTTCTCTACTCAGGTCGGTCTAGAATTTCTGGGTTTTTTGCTTTCTTGAGTTGCTTCTGAAGATGTCTTTGGGGAATGATTCCGAGCTCTCCCCTCTCTCTATTGTCTCCTCTCTCTCATGCCCTGAAGTAGCTTGCTTCCATGATATTCTCCCCTGAATTATGGGATTCTTGGTCGGTCTTTTGTCCACCTACCAAGCCTGTCAACAGGGCCACTTCAACAACTTTCTGACTTAGCCCAAATCTCCTACTTTTGCAGCTATTCAAAGTCCGAATTTGGTGCGAATTTCCCGTGCCTTCAGCAGCTTATCCATGACCAATTTTTTTCCACTTGCAGTAACAATAATGGTCCTCCAACACGTGTAGAGATCGGGCTGGTTGGGCAGCTGAGGAGGATTTGGTGGGGCCACAAAGTTGCTTATTCAGCAACTCCAAATTGAGACCAACTCGAGGACTGAGTTTTGGATGCTGATTTGAGTGCTTTAATTCATCAATTTGGTTGCGGTAATTAATCAATTAGCAAGCTCATGTATAGTAATTTAAGATCTTGATCATTTTTTGCAATTGTCTCCACCCAATTTTACAAGGGAGTCCCTCAAAGTTGGCAATTTTCTTAGCCGAAAATCCCCAATTCAATGCAAATTTGGTCATTTTGGCCCGATTTGATTGATTCCACCTGGCCCAAGCTCAATTTCAACTTAATTGGTGACCAAGACGATGATTTAAGGGTTCGGGCGAAATTTTGCAAAATTTGCGAATTGGTCCCTCAACTTTTGGAAATTGCATTTTAGCCCCAATTTGCCATTTTAATTCCAATCTGGCATCCTGGGCTTAGATAGTCACATTTAAATCGTTAGCCCCAACTTTTTACTTCTTTTTTTCTTTTTCCTTTTTTATTTTTAAATCTTTTATATATTTTTTAATTATTTTAAAAAAAAAAATTTGAAGTAAAAACATCTTCCATTTAAAAAATAAAAACTATACTAAACACCTAGATAATCTATATGCAAGAATTTGATATGAAATATTTTTGTGGAAAAATAAGTTCCCATTTTTCGGAAATAATTTTTTTTTTTGGATACAAATTTAGGTGTTAACAACTGCTCCTCTTTGACAAGGAGCTCAAAGAGATTTCTTTCAAAGATAAGGTCACACCTGATTTTTTTTTTTTTTTACAATAGCACAATGAAAATGCAAGTGAGCTTAATGTAAAGAGCGTGGTCTAGAGATGTACCTGTGAACAATTTGAAAAGTGTGGTTTAAGGATATACCCACGAACCTTGTGGTTTAAGGCAGTCCCATGAACCTTATGGTTTAAGGCAGTCCCACTAACCGTGTGGTTTAAAGCAATCCCACTAACCGTGTAAAAATATATGGTTTAAGGCTAACCCATGAACCCTTTGGAATTGCATGGTTTAAGGCTAACCTATGAACCCGTTAGAATTGCTAGGTTTAAGGATAACCAAGAACCTTTTGAAAATGCATAGTTTAAGGCTAACCCATGAACCCTTTGAAATTGCAAGGTTTAAGGATAACCAAGAACCTTTTGAAAATGCATGGTTTAAAGCTAACCCATGAACCCTTTGAAATTGCAAGGTTTAAGGATAACCAAAAACCTTTTGAAAATGCATGGTTTAAGGCTAACCCATGAACCCTCTGAAATTGCAAGGTTTAAGGATAACCAAGAACCTTTTTAAAATGCATGGTTTAAGGCTAACCCATGAACCTTCTGAAATTGCAAGGTTTAAGGATAACCAAGAACCTTTTGAAAATGCATGGTTTAAGGCTAACCCATGAACCCTCTGAAATTGCAAGGTTTAAGGATAACCAAGAACCTTTTGAAAATGGATGGTTTAAGGCTAACCCATGAACCCTTTAGAATTGCAAGGTTTAAGGATAACCAAGAACCTTTTGAAAATGCATGGTTTAAGGCTAACCCATGAACACTTTGAAATTGCAAGGTTTAATGGTAACCAAGAACTCCTGAAAGTGCAATGTTTAAGGCTAACCCATGAACCCTTTGAAATTGCAAGGTTTAAGGATGACTAAGAACCTCTTGAAAATGCATGATTTAAGGTTGACCCATGAATCCTTTGGAATTGCGTGGTTTATGGATAACCAACAACCTCTTGAAAGTGCATGGTTTAAGGCTAACCCATGAACCCTTTGAAATTGCATGGTTTAAGGATTACTAAGAACCTCTTGAAAATGCATGGTTTAAGGTTGACCCATGAATCCTTTGGAATTGCGTGGTTTATGGATAACCAACAACCTCTTGAAAGTGCATGGTTTAAGGCTATCCCATGAACCCTTTAAAATTGCAAAGTTTAAGGATAACCAAGAACCTCTTGAAAATGCATGGTTTAAGGCTAACCCATGAACCCTTTGAAATTGCATGGTTTAAGAATGACCAAGAACCTCTTGAAAATGCATGGTTTAAGGCTGACCCATGAACCGTTTAGAAATGGAAGGTTTAAGGGTAACCAAGAACCTTTTGAAAATGTGTGGAACCCTTTGAAATTGTGTGGTTTATGGATAACCAAAAACCTCTTGAAAATACATGGTTTAAGGCTAACCCATGAACCCTTTAGAATTGCATGGTTTAAGGGTAACCAAAAACCTCTTGAAAATGCATAGTTTAAGGCTAACCCATGAACCCTTTGAAATTGTGGGATTTAATGTTGACCCATGAATTCTTTGAAATTGTGTGGTTTCACTGGAGAAACCTGTCATTCGAGAATATTCTAAAATGGGTACTGCACATCAAATATAATTCATTATAACAAGTATTCTAGTAGTGAAAGCATACTAGATGAGGTGAATTTCAACATATATCATTAGAAACAATATCACAAGTGTATCGGTAATGAGAAGGCAATGATTGCATAAACAAATCAAACTAATTCTGACCACTTAACAAACTCACACAACTGTCATCACACTCAAATGATATCATTAATCATCAAATTCTCTTGGGAGAAAAGTCCTTGTCGAAATGACCTCAACTTATGGGAAAGGTTTGTTAAGTATGCCAAGCAAGGACCCCTAGTCAGAAAGGGCTTCTTGCATATTCTCAAGAAAAAAGCTGTTTGATCCCATCTATTCATGTGGGAAATAAACTGATCACTCAATCTCACTCTTCCAGTGTCCAAGGCTTTGAATCATTCGCAATAAGTACACATTGACCAATCTAAGAGGTCTTTTAGAAGGGCCGTAGTGCAGGTTTGGTCATGGTTTTAGCAATGGATAAGCATCATTGGTTATGGAATGAATTAATCACCGATCGACATCTTCGCCGGGTTTACAAGTCAAGAAACCTTAAGATGAGATAAAATAACCTCGCTCTCACTTCTTCAAGTGGCATCTTCTTTGGGAAGTCCTTATTTCCACTTTGAATCATCCCAATCTGAAGAGATTTTGGAAATGGGTTATGAGGTTGATTTGGGGAAAGGTTCCAAAGACTTAGCTCAAAAGGCTTAGAACTTTTTGTCAATGGGGGATTTGAGAGTTGGTGATTATCATGGCATCATTACCATATCATCCCCTTTTTTTCTTTTTTCTTTTTAAAGCACTTGACTTTTAAAATTCAAATTGTCTCGAAAGTCCTTTGACTAATCATCTTAACACAATGGCCTTTGCATTTGCAATGATTTTCTTTTCAATGCAAGTATTTTTTTTTTTTTGCCATTTTTGCTTGCATAGAGATATTCCTCTTGATGCAATTGTTTTTCTTCCACTCTCTCTCTCTCTCTCTTTTTCCCTTTTTTTTGGGGCATTGGCCTTGCTTTTACTAGGCACATTGCTTTTTCATGCCCTTTAATTTTCACTTGACTTTTGCTTTTTTGAACTTTTTGAGCTCTTAGGACTTTCGAGATGCTTTTCATATTCTCATATAAACACCAATTGCATTGGTAAATCATGTGCCTTGCCCCTAATGTGGGGAGATAATCACCACTCGGGTTTTAGAAATGAACAGTTAGGCTCAATATGGTTTAAGCAATGGGTATCTGAGTTTGTGTGGAGAAAATAATACTTTTCTTCATCTTGGGATGCTTCGAGCTTCCATAAGAATTCACCTGAAGTTACCACAAAAAGATTTATGCAAGTGAGAGCAAAGAAACATTTCTCATCTTTCCTCTCCAAATAATGTCAACCCAAACCTCCATAATTGCCCCATCGTGGGGTGGTTCTTGACAGGGGTATTTTGTAGAAAATCCTTCACATTAAAAGGCTCAAATGGGCTAACTATTGTCACCTGTAGTGTGTATGATAGAGGAAAGAAATGTCTCTTATCATCTTGATCTATGTACCGCTTGCAAATGAATTCATTGACCTCAAATGACATGGGTTTTCTTTTTCACTTGAATCCCAGAGTGCTTAAAAGACATGTTTGGAAATGGGTTGCCTTTCTTCATCCTAAGTGTTTCTCGCTTGGCATAAGTAACATCGCCTTTCATTTTTGTTGAGATCATCTAGATGGATTAATCTCCATAGGGAATTATGATTCAAAATGAATGATCCATCAAGTGGATGGACAATTTAAAGGTAAAGACGATTTTGCACTCTTTGTGGAAAACTTGTTTCTTCAATTTCCATTTTTTTGTGCTTGATTCTAAAAAACACTAAATGTTCTCTTTTTTTTTTTTATGATGGAAATTTTTCATTTGTTTTCCATTTGATTTTGAGAAGAAGGGTACTTACCTATGCCTTAGTGGTCAGGCCACCCTACGAAGAACAAAAGGGAATGTGTTAATACATGAATCCTCGGGGATCGTAAAATTGCAAACGATACAACATTACCCTTGGTTAGTTTTACCATTTGGCGGCAAACAACAGAACGAACGTACTGTTTTAAGGCTTGAAGAGATTCTCAGGTTTTTGGTCTCATTAGTTCAAGCATTTTCCTCTTTTTTGCAAAAATAAGAGATGCAAAAGTCTTTTTTTTTTTTTTATAATTTTTTTATATTTTTTTTTACATGGCAACCTTGTTGCTGTTTCTGGGATCGAACCCCGTACCTCTCGAGACCCGTTCATTCATTCCCCATACCACCAAGTCGAAGTGCTGGTAGTGTCCATAGGGCGCTTCCTTTTTTCATTTAATTGAACCAGCTCTTGAACGACACTTCTTTTTAAACCAAGTTAGGTGAATTTGACATGTGTTACCTCCACATGCTTGCTTGGTCAATATAGATTATGCTTAAATCAATTTCTCAAGTTTGTTCCTTGAATACCGACGCTTCCTGTCAAACAAGGGAACTACGTCAAAAATGAAGTTTAGATGAGGTATTTTGGAAACGATACCGAATTACCCTTCTCCAACATTTGACTATAAATGTCTTGTGTTTCCTCTTTATGTGCCTTTGCTCCTTAGGTGTTAACATATCCTTGAAGATCTTCTTTTCAAAGATGTTATCGAATTCACTCACTCTAAGTGGACGTCAATGATGAAAGGAGAGAGGTACTCCTTGTTTCAACATGTGAGAGCATTGCTCCTTGGATGTTTTTTTTTTTTTTTTTTTTTGTTCATTTATTCCATCAAAATGGATGGTTGGGCCTTAGCATGCGTTCTTGGTATAAGGTGTTGCTCCAGCGGTCAATGTACACCTTTTCCTACAAGAGATAGGGCATGTTACTTATATTCCAAAATTGAATTGGACTAATTGAGGAACGATACTCCCTTTTTGTGCTGAATCAATTGACTATGTTTCATCTTGCTCATGGGTGAGAGTTACTCTACTTTAAGTGATTTTCTCCATTCATCAAAGCATGTCTGATGACATCGCTCCATCCCGTTTCCTTGGTTATGGAGAGGGATTTACTCTCATGATTGACAGCAATTCATTTGGCAAATGTTTATTCCATTTGAATATTTCCCTTTTTAGAAGCCGGATGACTCAGGTATTGTGTTTCTCCGATCCATGTTGTGGCCATCTGCCCCAATTAAAATTTTCCCTTTTAGGCTAGGTGATCTTTCGCCATTTTTGTTGTGTCAATGCATTTCCCACTTCACAATATGTAAGCATGGGTGGCTATGTCAGTTTATAAATGAGTTGTTTTGACTTTTGGAACAAACACACCCTTTTCTTTTAGAGATCGTGTGATTCTAGACCAGGTTGTCCTCCCCATGTAGTCTCATCGCTTGCCAGTAATTTGCCTCACTAAAATCTGCACAAAGTGCAGGGAGAAATCGTTCCTAAAATAAATTGAATTTAACTTGAAATGATTGCTACCTTTTATTCGATGGCAACATTTGATGACCAATTCTTGTTTGTGTTCATCTACATCTTGAAGTGTTGTCTTGCAGACCATCAATAATTATCTTCATATAGGATTGGATGCCAAGACACCATTGGAAGTGTAGGGATTGTAGTTGCTTCTTGTTCGCAGCCAACGAAGGACTTTGATGCCAAAGAATGTCTACCGATTTTTTCTTCCACGAAGAATGTCAAATTAACATGAGGTCATCCAGGATGTGGAACTTCGTTAGGCCAATAGATTTGTGAACTTCGAGGCTTTGACGACTCTTTTCACACTTAATCACAATGTTTGAAGGCCACTTTCGAAGCAATAACGATTGTCGTTAGGTGTGAAATCCCAAAAATTCAAGTCATCCTCTAGAGGGAATTAAAGCCTATAATTAGGTAATGAAATTACCTATGGTTTATGTTTTAGCCATTAGTTTTCTTAAGGCTATGTGTTATTGCGCTTGTGATCATAAGTTTTTAAATTAGTGTTAAAGGATAAATTTATGAGGATGATTTATTCTTTGGCCATGTGAATTTTAAAATTTAACTCTATAAAATAAATAATTAAAGATAAATAATTGAGAGTGAAATTGTGGGTTTAATTAGGTTGGGCCTTAGGCCCATTGGCCTAAGCTTTAATGGGCCAAGCTGGTCGGCCCAATAGAAGCCCACAGAGGGGCTGTCGCCGGCCCAAAAGGAGGCCCAAGAAAAGGAGGCCCAAGCCCATGCATGGGTCTTGCCAAGTGGCAAGAAGAAATCCCACGCATTGGCCAATTGAGAGGCAACCTAATCATTACAAATGATGAGGTTTGGGGGAAATAAAAGGGAAGAAGAGGAGAGAGAATGGCCGGTTAGCCATTCGGCCAAGAGAGAAGGGGAGAGAGAGAGTGAACCGTGCGAGAGAGAGGGAGAGGGTGCGGCCGAGAGGGAGAGGAAGGAGTCGTCACCGTTCGCCGCCGTGTGCCGCCGTTTGTGTGGTCTAGAGGCAATTTGGGAATCCACTTTCTACTCTTGCACCAATGTTTTGCATGTATGGTCGGAATCTAGAACATTTGAAGGCATGGGAGAGAGGCTAATGTGTTTTCTTCTTGAGTTGCATGCTGTTTTCGCATGAACCGTTTGAGTCAGAACCTTGTGAGAGATTGCATGCATGTTTTGAGTTCGATTTTGACTTTGATCTCTTCATGAAAGTTGTAGCTAACATCTTAAAATACCACATACTAAAATTTGGTACAAAATGATGGAGATTTAAGGGGTCAAACTCTTGTCCTACGGAGACACCAGATCTGGAACGATTTTGCTGACCTTGTGGTAGATCTGGGCTTGCATGTTGATTTTTATCAAGAATATCTCTTCAACCTCTTCATGAAACTTGTAGATCACATCTTAAATATTAACATACTCAAATTTGAAGGAAAATGAACAAGTATAGCCTAGTGAATCGACTGACTCTTGAAGATGGTAAATCGGGAGACGCGGTACGGGACACCCGAGACTTCATGGACCCATATAGTGACTGTTCTTTGGAAATCTGACTTAGATCTCTGAATGAAAGTTGTAAGGAACATCTTGAAGTAAAAAATATCCAAATTTCAGAGAAAACGAAGAAGAATAGGTACGTGAAAACTCAGTATTTCGGAGGAACATGCACTGGACATTTCGGTGTTAGATCCAGAAGCTTCGTGTGACTGTAGAAAATAATATAAAAATAATTTTGCCTAGAAGTCTGCATGAAAAATATACCTTAGTGTCTTGTCAATGACCTGGTAAAATTTCGTAATTTTCGGAGATCGTTTGGATATTTTAATTAAATTATTTCGGAAACTGTGCATTCTGTTTTTATCCGAAATTACATGCTGTATTTGTGGGAATTATAATTTTGTGTGGAATTTTATTGGCCATGTGTTTTTCATGAAATCATTACCTTATTGTCTTGGTGATTACATGCTTTAATTTCATGATTTTTGGGAATCATATGGATATTTAATTTAAATATTTTCAAAAATGGTACAAGCTGGAATTTAAATAAATTCCAAAAAGGCATAATAAATGGATTATTCTAAATTGTATGAATTCCATAAATTTTATTTTTCATCCTGTGGCATGTATAATGATGACTAATGATGCATGTATGAACCAAAGCATGAAAGTGATCTTGTTTGTCATTGCATCATGTGTCGTGCTGAGTTGAGACATAAATTGGTAACCATGAATAAAAGAGATAAATGAGGAGACTGTTGTGGCGGATGATAATGCCCTGGGAGTGTCAGGATGTCTGGGATGGGGGGTGCTGGAAGCCGGATTGTATTGAGATACAAGGCCGGATGTCCTTGGGAGTGTTGAGATGCCCGGGAAGTGGGGGTGCCGGAAGCCCTGGAGGTTTGTGCCCAGGGGGATGCCTCGTGATGCCAGTTGGGATGCGAGATGCTCGGTCGGGGAGTGTAAATGCCGGAAGCCTCGGAGGTCTTTGCCCGAGGGGATGCCTCGTGATGCCAGTTGGGATGCGAGATGCCCGGAATGTGGGGGGCCGGATGCCCGGTGGCCTTAAGTGGCTAAATGCCGGAGGTTTTTCTTGAGATGCCCAGATGGGGCGCGAGTGTAAAGTATGCGATGAAATTGATGATCCCGAGAAAGTGATGTGGTGATCGAATTGGAAATTAAAAGTGGAAATTGATATGCATTCATGATATGATGTGATGACGATCACCTACGGCATGATGATATGCATGTATGACATGATATGATGATGATCACCTATGGCATGATGATATGCATGTATGATATGATATGATGATGATGATCACCTATGGCATGATGAATATGCATGTATGACATGATATGATGATGATCACCTATGGCATGATGAATATGCATGTATGACATGATATGATGATGATAACCTATGGCATGATGATATGCATGTATGACATGATATGATGATGATCATCTATGGCATGATGACATGTATGTGATATGATTGTGATGAGGAAGTATGATGGTATGTGCATGGCTTCAAGGTAAGTATGCTTGGATGCATGAGTGGCATGTACGATGTTGTGATTGTATTGTATGATGCATTGAGTGGTTATTGGATTATTTTACTTGCTGAGTGGTTGTACTCACCCATTTGGGGACCAACATTTCATATTAGCAGCATGCCGCTCCCTGCTGTCACGCGGGGTGTGTTTTACGGTCTACCATCCGATGTAGAGGTCGAGTACGAGGAGTTTGGATGTCCCTCTGTTCCTGGATTGACGTATATTCAAGTACGCTGTTTAGTCATGTACGATGTAGGCCTGGCTGGGGGCCCTGTTGTCCAGGAGTTCATATCCGTCCACATTCGTCCCGACGGTGTGATGCGTGGGATGTTGCCGCCGCCGCCGCCGCCGCCTGATGCACCGGGTTAGGTGTGAGGACCCGTGCGTGACGAGTAGGAGCTAGACACTGATGATGGGGATTTGGCACGTGAGTTGTAGTGGGTCAAGAGTTTCTTTTTGGGGTTTTAGGCCGGGTGTGACTGAGTCCTGGCTTTTCTTTTGGTGTACCGACCCATGGAAACCCATCTTAAAAATATGTAAATAAAGTGTCATGGCTTGTCTTTTAATTGTGATGATTAGTGGTGTGCAATTGTATCATGGTTAATGGAGGGTGAGATGGCGATGTTATATTTTGCTTCCGCTAATGAGTCGCGCTGACCTTTTTCAAAAAAAAAAAACTGTGTCTATGATTTACGACGCTTCGGCTAAGAGATGTAATTAGGTGTAACGCCAGGTGCCTGTGGCGACCCTAGGTGGTTCGGGGTGTCAGAGTGCCCCTTTTTGGTATCAGAGCAAGTGGTTATAGGTGGAGTGATACGGAGCCTCATTTGGAAATTGAGGAACATGATGACAATGCACACCATAGGATATAAAACGGAATAATTGAATAACGGGTGATGAGTATTCACTCGTAGATCCCTAGTAGTTAGTTTTGAGTTGTTTATAGGTACCAGTAACATGTATATGTTACTTATGTAGTAGTAGTAGCTGCTTTGAATGGAGGCAGTGAGTCTCAGATTATTCCTGAGGCAATGCTTAGAAATTGCAGGAAAGTCATGGTACGAGTTGGAAGTGCTCATCCATCATGGGCTGAAGCCCTCGCTGCAAGGGCTGAACCCCGAATGGAAGACATCCTGCAGGCATTAACCAATATTGGAAATCTGATGGAAAGGCAGGCGCAGCAACAGCCCGGAGCAGAACGCCGTACTTAAGGACTGGTGGAACAGTTTTTGAAGCTGAAGCCACCTAAGTTCAGTGGAATGGGAAGTCTTAAGGAGGCGGAACAATAGATTGATGGGATGGAGCGAATTTTCCGGCTGTTGGACTGCACTGATGCTGAGAAAATAGTTTTAGCAGAGTACTAGCTGGAGGGAAATGCAAAGTTTTGGTGGAGAGCTTTGAAAGGACATAATCTTTCCACCAGGTATTGATGTTAACTGGGAGGAGTTTGTGAGAGCTTTTAATAGGAAGCATTTTTTTGACTGTGCTAAGGATAGAAAAATTAATGAATTTGTTCAATTGGAACAAAAGGAGCTGACAGTAGACTAGTATGAGGCTAGATTTTCTGAACTGTCTAGATATGCCCCTAGGCTGATTGAGGATTAGGAGGAAAAGGCTAAGAAATTCCTGAAAGGGTTGAGGACTGACATTAGAAAGCAACTAGTGCCTTTGAACATAAGAGATTATTATGAGATTTATGAAAGGGCACAGTTAGTGGAGCAGGAACTGTTGAGAGAGCGGTCGGAGTTTAAGAAACCGCTGAATTTTAATGATGTAAGAAGGGGTAAGAGACCCTATTCTGGTCAAGGTCAGACTTGGAATGTGAAGAAGAAGACTAATTTTGGAAATTTTGGGGGAGCAAGGAGTGGTCTGAATATAGGGAAAGCACCCTATCAGCTTGGTGTTTGTCAAAAGTGTAATGGGCGACATGGCCTAGGACCTTGCAATGGACGACCGAAATATTTTGGTTGTGGACAAGTGGGTCATCTTAGGAGAAGTTGCCCACGCGAGAGGTCGCAAGTGAGTGTTAGCTCGGTGCGACAGGGATATCAGAGTGCTGTTAGATTGAATTTACAAGGAAATCCTCAAAGGCCACCAGTACAAGGAAGGGTGTATGCGATCACCCAAGAGGAAGCGGAAGCTTCCAAGAATGTTATCTCAGGTACGATTCTTATTAATGGTGAAAAGGCATATGCATTATTTGATACTGGTGCAACGCATTCATTTGTGTCTGAAAGATATAGACGTTTGAATAGAATAGAAGTTATGCCTCTTGAGACGCCTCTTTGTGTTTCCATGCCTTTAAAGGATGTGGTATTGTCTACGCTAGTGTGTGGGAATTGTAAGATATCAATGGGAGGAAAAGATATGGAAATAGACCTAGTTGTACTGGCCATGTATGACTTTGATGTTATTATAGGAATGGACTGGCTTCGTAAGTATTGGGCCCATATGGATTGTTATAGGAGAGTGATCCAATTCGTTTTGCCTGATCAGTCTAGTTGCGAATTTTTAGGAGGTCAGACCCATCTTCCTGTAGCACTTATTTCGGCAGTAGAAGCCTGTGAGTTACTTGACAAAGGATGTCAAGGGTACTTGGCCATGGGTAGAGATTATACTAGGGAAGAGCCTAAGATTGAGGAAGTTCGTGTAGTTAACAAATTTCAAGTTGTATTCCCTGAGGAATTGCCTGGATTGCCACCAGAACGGGAAGTTGAGTTTGAAATTGAATTAATGCTTGGAACAAGACCAATATCAAAAGCCCCATATAGGATGGCCTTAGTCAAACTGAAGG
This sequence comes from Eucalyptus viminalis, assembly GCA_014182385.1. NCBI lineage: Eukaryota > Viridiplantae > Streptophyta > Magnoliopsida > Myrtales > Myrtaceae > Eucalyptus > Eucalyptus viminalis. The sequence goes on along the minus strand of CM024528.1, from coordinate 21,992,340 downwards.
AATTGAAAGTGCAACTGCAGGAGTTGCTTGACAAAGAATTCATTAGATCAAGTGCTTCACCTTGGGGTGCACCGGTCTTGTTTGTGAAAAAGAAAGATGGATCGATGCGCTTGTGCATTGACTATAGCCAGCTGAACCAGGTGACCATTAAAAATAAGTATCCTTTGCCTAGAATTGATGACTTGTTTGACCAACTCTAGGGAAGTTCAGTCTTCTCTAAGATTGACTTGAGGTCAGGATACCATCAGTTAAGGATTAAGAAAGAGGACATTCCTAAGACTGCGTTCAGGACTCGTTATGGACACTACGAGTTCCTTGTTATGCCATTTGGATTGACTAACGCGCTGGCTGCATTTATGGATTTAATGAACAGGATATTTAAGCCCTATTTAGACTAGTTTGTAATTGTTTTTATTGATGATATTCTGGTATATTCAAAAGGGCCTAAAGAGCATGAGCAACATTTGAGGATAGTTTTACAGACCCTAAGCGAGCATAAGTTGTATGCCAAGTTTAGCAAGTGTGAGTTTTGGCTGGACCAGATAATATTTTTAGGGCATGTGGTGTTGGGAAAGGGAATTGTAGTAGACCCGGCTAAAGTTGAGATGGTAGTAAATTGGCCGAGACCGACAACACCTACTGAAATACGAAGTTTCTTAGGACTGGCTGGTTATTATAGAAGGTTTATTAAAGGATTTTCATGATTGGCAGGACCTTTAACTAAGTTGACCCGAAAGAATGTGAAATTTGAATGGAATGGGGAATGTGAAAGGAGTTTCCAGGAGCTTAAAAGGAAATTGACTTCAGCTCCAATCCTGACTATACCTACTGGACCTGATGGTTTTATAGTGTATAGTGATGCATCTCACAAAGGACTGGGATGTGTTTTGATGCAGCATGGCAAGGTCATAGCCTATGCATCTAGACAATTGAAACCCCATGAGCTGAATTACCCAACGCATGATTTAGAACTAGCAGCTATAGTGTTTGCCTTGAAGATATGGAGACACTATTTGTATGGGGAGAAGTTTGAGATTTATACGAATCATAAGAGCTTGAAATATCTGTTCTCACAAAAGGAATTGAACATGAGACAAAGGAGGTGGATGGAGTTATTAAAGGATTATGATTGTGAGATAAGATATCATCCAGGGAAAGCAAATAGAGTAGCGGATGCTCTTAGTCGTAAGTCGGCAGTGGAAATGGCTAGTTTAAGAATGGCAGAATAGGGGTTGTTAAAGTCTGTAGCAGAATCATAATTTAAATTGGAGATGGATTGCCTTACTGGTATGCTTAGTGCATTAAGAATAGAACCCGAAATTATTCAGAAAGTTAAAATCTTGCAAGAATCTGACCCAGAGATTTTGAAAATGAAAGACACAGTATCTTTAAGAAAAAGACCAGAATTTCATGTCTCTGATGATGGAATAGTAAGATGTCAAGGACGACTATGTGTTCTCGACAATGAAGAATTAAGGAAGGAAATTTTGTCGGAGGCACATAAGAGTAATTATAGTATCCATCCAGGTAGTACAAAGATGTACAGGAATTTGTGTCAGCAATTTTGGTGGAGTGGTATGAAGGCAGATACGGCTAAGCATGTTTCTCAATGTTTGACGTGCCGGCAAGTAAAAGCGGAGCATCGTAAACCCGCAAGACTCTTGAGACCATTAGACATTCCAGAATGGAAATGGGAGCATATAACAATGGACTTTGTGCAAGGATTGCCAAGGACGTCAAGTAGTCATGACTTTATTTGGGTTATAGTGGACCGTTTGACTAAGTCTGCTCATTTCCTAGCTATTCGCATGGACTACCCAATGGAAAAATATGCGGACATGTATGTAAGTCAAGTGGTACACTTACATGGTGTTCCAGTAACTATTACTTCAGATCGGGATTCGAGATTTACTTCGAACTTTTGGCAAAGTCTTCAAATTGCATTAGGAACTAAGCTTCGCTTAGTATCGCTTTTCATCCCTGCACAGATGGACAAACAGAAAGAGTAATCCAGATATTAGAGGATATGTTAAGGGCTTGTGTAATTAATTTCAAAGGAAACTGGGATGAAAGATTGCATTTGGTAGAATTTGCCTATAATAATAGTTTTCAGACAAGTATAGGCATGGCTCCCTATGAAGCATTATATGGAAGGAGATGTAGGACTCCCGTCGTTGGAATGAAATAGGTGAAAGGAAACCGACAGACCGAACTGGTACAAGTTACCACCGAAGCCGTTGAAATTATCGGAAAAGACTTAAAACAGCTCAGAGTAGACAGAAAGACTACGCAGATAGACGTAGGAGGCCTTTGGAATTTAGTGTAGGAGATCATGTATTCTTGAAAGTATCTCCAATGAAAGGGATATCTCGATTTGGGATGAAGGGTAAGTTAAGCCCTAGATTTGTCGGACCTTTTGAGATACTTGAAAGGATAGGGGATGTAGCTTATCGTTTGGCGTTGCCTCCTAAGTTAGGAAATTTGCATGATGTGTTTCATGTATCGATGTTGAGGAAGTACCAGCCGGATCCTGGTCACATACTCGATCATGAAGCCATCAAAGTGGATGAGAAAGTGAGGTACATTGAAGAGCACGTACGTACAGATACTGGATTGAAAGGAACAAATTCTTAGGACTAAGAAGATCCCATTGGTTAAGGTATTATGGCGACATCATGATATGGAGGAAGCCACATGGGAAAGTGAAGATCAGATGAAGGAAAAGTACCCTTACTTGTTTCGAGAAGGCACGAGTGGTGTCTAATTTCGAGGACGAAATTCTCTAAGGAGGGGAGAATCGTGGCATCCCAAAAATTCAAGTCATCCTCTAGAGGGAATTAAAGCCTATAATTAGGTAATGAAATTACCTATGGTTTATGTTTTAGCCATTAGTTTTCTTAAGGCTATGTGTTATTGCGCTTGTGATCATAAGTTTTTAAATTAGTGTTAAAGGATAAATTTATGAGGATGATTTATTCTTTGGCCATGTGAATTTTAAAATTTAAACTCTATAAAAGAAATAATTAAAGATAAATAATTGAGAGTGAAATTGTGGGTTTAATTAGGTTGGGCCTTAGGCCCATTGGCCTAAGCTTTAATGAGCCAAGCTGGTCGGCCCAATAGAAGCCCACGGAGGGGCTGTCGCCGGCCCAAAAGGAGGCCCAAGAGAAGGAGGCCCAAGCCCATGCATGGGTCTTGCCAAGTGGCAAGAAGAACTCCCATGCATTGGCCAATTGAGAGGCAACCTAATCATTACAAATGATGAGGTTTGGGGGAAATAAAAGGGAAGAAGAGGAGAGAGAATGGCCGGTTAGCCATTCGGCCAAGAGAGAAGGGGGGAGAGAGAGAGTGAACCGTGCGAGAGAGAGGGAGAGGGTGCGGCCAAGAGGGAGAGGAAGGAGTCGTCGCCGTTCGCCGCCGTGTGCCGCCGTGTTCGCGGCCATGTGCCGCCGTTTGTGTGGTCTAGAGGCAAGTTGGGAATCCACTTTCTACTCTTGCACCAATGTTTTGCATGTATGGTCGGAATCTAGAACATTTGAAGGTATGGGAGTGAGGCTAATGTGTTTTGTTCTTGAGTTGCATGCTGTTTTCGCATGAACCGTTTGAGTCAGAACCTTGTGAGAGCTCGCATGCATGTTTTGAGTTCGATTTTGACTTTTCTCTCTTCATTAAAGTTGTAGCTAACATCTTAAAATACAACATAATAAAATTTGGTACAAAATGATGGAGATTTAAGGGGTCAAACTCTCCTCCTACGGAGACACTAGATCTGGAACGATTTCGCTGACCTTGTGGTAGATCTGGGCTTGCATGTTGATTTTTATCAAGAACATCTCTTTGACCTCTGCGTGAAACTTGTAGAGAACATCCTAAAGATTAACATACTCAAATTTGAAGGAAAATGAACAAGTATAGCCTAGTGAATCGACTGACTCTTGAAGACAGTAAATCGGGAGACGCGGTACTGGACACCCGAGACTTCATGGACCCATATGGTGACTGTTATTTGGAAATATGACTTAGATCTCTTAATGAAAGTTGTAAGAGACATCTTGAAGTAAAACATGTCCAAATTTCAGAGAAAACGAAGAAGAATAGGTAGGTGAAAACTCCGTATTTCTGAGGAACATGCACTGGACATTTCGGTGTTAGATCCAGAAGCTTCGTGTGACTGTAGAAAATAATATAAAAATAATTTTGCCTAGAAGTCTTCATGAAAAATATACCTTAGTGTCATGTCAATGACCTGGTAAAATTTCGTAATTTTCGGAGATCGTTTGGATATTTTAATTAAATTATTTCGGAAACTGTGCATTCTGTTTTTATCCGAAATTACATGCTGTATTTGTGGGAATTATAATTTTGTGTGGAATTTTATTGGCCATGTGTTTTTCATGAAATCATTACCTTATTGTCTTGGTGATTACATGCTTTAATTTCATGATTTTTGGGAATCATATGGATATTTAATTTAAATATTTTCAAAAATGGTACAAGCTGGAATTTAAATAAATTCCAAAAAGGCATAATAAATGGATTATTCTAAATTGTATGAATTCCATAAATTTTATTTTTCATCCTGTGGCATGTATAATGATGACTAATGATGCATGTATGAATCAAAGCATGAAAGTGATCTTGTTTGTCATTGCATCATGTGCCGTGCTGAGTTGAGACATAAATTGGCAACCATGAATAAAAGAGATAAGTGAGGAGACTATTGGGGCGGATGATAATGCCCTGGGAGTGTCAGGATGCCGGGGATGGGGGGTGCCGGAAGCCGGATTGTATTGAGATACAAGGTCGGATGTCCTCGGGAGTGTCGAGATGCCCGGGAAGTGGGGGTGCCGGAAGCCCTGGAGGTTTGTGCCCAGGGGGATGCCTCGTGATGCCAGTTGGGATGCGAGATGCCCAGCCAGGGAGTGTAAATGCCGGAAGCCTCGTAGGTCTTTGCCCGAGGGGATGCCTCGTGATGCCAATTGGGATGCGAGATGCCCGGAATATGGGGGCCGAATGCCCAGTGGCCTTAAGTGGCTGAATGCTGGAGGTTTTTCTTGAGATGCCCAGATGGGGCGCTAGTGTAAAGTATGGGATGAAATTGATGATCCCGAGAAAGTGATGTGGTGATCGAATTGGAAATTAAAAGTGGAAATTGATATGCATGCATGATATGATGTGATGATGATCACCTATGGCATGATGATATGCATGTATGACATGATATGATGATGATCACCTATGGCATGATGATATGCATGTATGATATGATATGATGATGATGATCACCTATGGCGTGATGAATATGCACGTATGACATGATATGATGATGATAACCTATGGCATGATGAATATGCACGTATGACATGATATGATGATGATAACCTATGGCATGATGATATGCATGTATGACATGATATGATGATGATCATCTATGGCATGATGACATGTATGTGATATGATTGTGATGAGGAGGTATGATGGTATGTGCATGGCTTCAAGGTAAGTATGCTTGGATGCATGAGTGGCATGTACAATGTTGTGATTGTATTGTATGATGCATTGAGTGGTTATTGGATTCTTTTACCTGCTAAGTGGTTGTACTCACCCCTTTGGGGACCAACATTTCAGATTAGCAGCATGCCGCTCCCTGCTGTCACACGGGGTGTGTTTTATGGTCTACCATCCGATGTAGAGGTCGACTGCGAGGAGTTTGGCTGTCCCTCTGTTCCTGGATTGACGTATATTCGAGTGCGCTGTTTAGTCATGTACGATGTAGGCCTGGCTGGGGGCTCTGTTGTCCAGGAGTTCATATCCGTCCACATTCGTCGCGACGGTGTGATGCGTGGGATGTTGCCGCCGCCATAGCTTGATGCACCGAGTTGGGTGTGAGGACCCGTGCGTGACGAGTAGGAGCTGGATCTTTTTGGGGATAGTTAGCCGACACTGATGATGGGGATTTAGCACGTGAGTTATAGTGGGTCGAGAGTTTCTTTTTGGGGTTTTAGGCCGGGTGTGGCTGAGTCCTGGCTTTTCGTTTGGTGTACCGACCCATGGAAACCCATCTTAAAAATATGTAAATAAAGTGTCATGGCTTGTCTTTTAATTGTGATGATTAGTAGTGTGCAATTGTATCATGGTTGATGGAGGGTGAGATGGCGATGTTATATTTTGCTTCCGCTAATGAGTCGCGCTGGGACCGCTTTCAAAAAAAAAAAAAAATGTGTCTATGATTTACGACGCTTCGGCTAAGAAATGTAATTAGGTGTAACGCCAGGTGCCTGTGGTGACCCTAGGTGGTTCGAGGTGTCACATTGGGCCAGTAGATTTGTGATCTTCGAGGCTTTAACGGTTCATTTCACACTTAATCGCAATGTTTGAATTCATATACTGCGAAAATATTCCAGTAGTTCATGGCTCAAACAAATATGCTTGTAAATGAGCTTGAATTGGTGCATCTCATGACTTGCTCTATTAGGAAAAGGCTTGTGCTTTTGTCTTTCCAGAGAAAGTAAATGTCAATCTTGAACAAAACCATCATTTTGCCTATAAAAATGGACGACTGAGTTAGTTGTTGCTCAAGAAATCTCTATTGGAACAATTACAACCTTACCCTCTCAGAGCATCATCCTATGGATCAACCTGCGAAAGCGATTAAGTGAAGAGATAAAATATTGCGCAAGTTCTTCTTGAAACTCATTTTCAAACAATTTGAAGCTAAGGCATAAAACTCAGCCTAGAGGGTTCGTTTGAAACACTTCAACTGTTTTAAAGAATATAACTTTTATGAACTTTAACTTCATTATTAACAAATGTGAGTTGTATGATTTACAAAAGCATTTGATTGGGTCCACAATCAAAACCCAAAATGCAAAACACGGTTCCTAATAGGAATAATGACAAGGACAAGGTACAAGAGGCTTTTTCATAGAGGAGCGTAATAAGCACAATTCTCATCCTAGCTTTAAAGTCCACTTTTGGCATGGTCAAGCAAGAGGAGTTCAAGGAGTGGTTGTCACGCTGGACCTGCGAAAGGAAGATAATGTTAGTACATGAATGAAAAAGTGATCTTTCAATAAAGTCGCCTCTTACAATGAAATCAAGGTGATGATACCTTCTTCGTAGTATCAACTTATGAGAATTTGGTATTTTGTCAAGATTTTATTAGTAAGAGGATATTTCATTAAAAGATCGATCCGCGGCTATCAATTGAATGCCCACTCTATTCCAAAATTTTTGTACACATGTGGGACATTGATTTTGAAAGATTAATTTGTAATTTCACTCATGCAAAGGTGAGGTGATTTTTATTTTGAGAGATCAATACGCAAAATGTGATTTGAATTTTAATTTCGAACATGACCAAATAAGAATTTTATTGACAATTTGATTTTAAGTCTATGCCCCAAAGTGTAATCTTGACTTGGAATGATTTCTATACAAAATGTGACTTTGAGTTCATACTTGAAAATTTAAACAAAAACATATGTTCAGTATATCATAGGTATTTGAAATGCTTATTTATTAAGAGTGAGTGTCGAGCCCATATTGCCAAGGGCATTCCATTGATTTCCATGAATCTCCAAAAAATGAAAATTTCAATCCGAAGTGAGCAAGTAGATGGAGAAATCATACTTATAGTGGGTGAAGAGACTTCTTCTATTTTTTTTTAATCAAATAGACACGCGGATGTAAACTTGTGAGGTTTGACGCATAAAGGTGGAATTCTAAAGGCTTAAGGTCCCCATTTTTATTAGATCAAAAGAGTTTTCCCCACTCCGCACTTACGTCGGAAATTCTCTTTATCATTAATCAAAATGAGCGGGACCAAAAGTGGATAACCATGGGTCATTCCCCGCACGGGTTCCATCTTTTGGCACCTCCTATGGCTTCCTAGTGCGATCGGGGTTTTAGATCACGGGTTGTGTGTGTAAATGTGTAGTGCTAAGATAAGTATAAAGGCACGCACATCAATTGATATCCAAACAACACTTCAATTTCATCCATATAGGCATACATTCCTACGCCTCCCCGCAAAAGAAATGGGTTAACAAACACTCCACCCTTTATTACTCCAATCCTACAAAAAAACATTTAACACATTATTAGCGGACTAACTTTATTTTCCACGCGACTTTGACATGCGCTATCAAATGAAGACCATGTTAGTGAGCAACCAATCAAGTTATTACGGCCTAAGTCCTCTAAGGTTTGAAACCAAGTCCCTAGCGGAGTTGCCAAGTTGTCGCGACCTCTTTTTTTCCATCCAGGGGAAAAGAAAGATGATTTAGGGGTATTTGCCTAAAGAGGCGGACCAATGGCCCTAGATTAGGCGCAGGCTCTCCCAAGCCCATACCTCACGCGACATTGGATTTTGAATTTTAATTCTTAACAACCTATGTATTTTTAGGAGTCGCCACTAGCCTATTGGGGTTGGCTAGAAACCAATCAAGAAGCGGGAGTGTTGTCTCGATTCCTACGCAACCAGAGATTTCTAGGATTGGGGACTTGTTTACACCAATGTTTCTATTAGTGTCCTTGCGGTACCACTAACTTGGAAGGTTGTTTATCTAAATGGCCACACAATCTTGATTACCAATTTTAATCCTTATAAAACCACTAAGCGTCCATGCAAATGTTTTTGTAGGTTTGTTTCCTTAATGTCTAGACTAATCTTAACATACTTTAAAAAATAAATTTGCACTCAATTTGTTGAAAAGCGGTGCGGTAAATAAACATCCAAGAAATTGAAATGACTTGAACATAAATGCGGATAAGAAAAACCTGATACAAGTCGTGCAAATAATATTACATAGCCTTGTTATCACACCCCGGGACAGGACCCTCGTTAGCGAAATGGGAATTTAAATATGCATGAAATTACTCTAATTAATTTTAAACTACGCAAAATATATTATTTACAAAAATGGTTATAAAATACCAAAATATCATTAAATTAAGAAAATGACTTTTTAAAATTAGGAAAATTTCCTAGATGTCATTTCTATCATAATTTGATATCATCCATCTTTTTTATAATTTTTTTTTTGAAATTTTCATATTTTTGATTTTTTTAATTGTTATTTAAAATTAATACTCTAAACCGATATATGCCGATTTACACTAATATGGGCCTGCCCAATACATGAATATAACAAGAACCAAGCTCAAATCGACCGTTTCAAGATCGAAACTTGGTTTGTGTACTTCGTCGAACACTTGGCGTGCATTAAATCACCCCAAAACAGCTTCTCCAGGCCATGTTTGCGGCCTTCAATCTCAACCCATAAGCAATCTCACGCGAAACTAAAGTATCAAGATTATACTAACACAAGCAAGGAGCAAGATTAGATAGAAATCACAACTTAAAACACAAAATAACTAAGTTGAAATCGGTCTCCAATATGCGGGTTTGAGCTGATTTTGCAAATCTGGGTTTGAACCCAAGTCAAGCAAATAGGTTGAATGCCCATATTCAAGCCCTGACACTCATCACATACGAGATCTAAAGGAAACACTACTTAATTCAAGTGAAAGTAGGTAACATGAGCTTTCGAATGCAACAAACATCATAGAGAATGATCCACCGAACACATCAAAACGACCTCTCCAAGAAGCACACATGCAAAACTCTTGAAGAGATTTCAACATTTGGAAAAATTCTAGCCTCAAAATCAGTTTTTTGGACTAGTTTTCCTCTTGATTTTTCACTATTAAAACATGTTCAAGCTTGAACAAAAATACATCTAGGATACTTACATTGCTTCCTAGTTTCTTTTGCAAGTGGTTCTTAGCCAAGGAAACCAAGAAATTATCCTCAGGGAGCACAGGGAAGTTGGCTTCTTCAAATTGGAAATGAGATCTGCAGAAGAAAAAAGTGACAACAAAGGTTTTCGTTGACTTCCAAAATTAGACTTTCGAACCTCTTTTGTTGGCCAAATCAAAATGAACCCAAAGTATATGTATTCTAGTTTGGGTCGTAAGTCATGGCTTTCCTCATTTATCTCTCACTTTTCTCAAAAACTCATGCCTTCAGTAGCTTATCCCTGACCAATGTTTGTCCACTTGCAGTACCAATAATGGTCTTCCATCACGTGCAGATATCGAGCTGGTTGGGCAACTGAGGAGGATATGGTGGGGCCACAAAGTTGCTTACTTAGCAACTCCGAATTGAGACCAACTCGTGTACTGAGTTTTGGATGCTGATTTGAGTGCTTTAATCCATCAATTTGGCTGCGGTTTTTAATCAATTAGCAAGCTCATGTATAGTAGTTTAAGATCTTGACCATTTTCCACAATTGTCTCCACCCAATTTTGCAAGGGAGTCCCTCAAAGTTGGCCATCTTCTTATCCGAAAATACCAAATTCAATGCAAATTTGGTCCTTTTGGCCCGATTTGATTGATTGGACCTGGCCCAAGCTCAATTTCAACTTAATTGGTGACCAAGACAATGATTTAAGGGTTTGGACGAAATATTGTAAAATTTGCGAATTGGTCCCTCAACTTTTGGAAATTGCATTTTGGCCCTAATTTGCCATTTTAATTCCAATCGGCCTCTTGGGTTTGGCTAGTCACATTTAAATCATTGGCCCCAACTTTTTTTACTTGTTTTTTTCTTTTTTTTTTTTTTTAATTTTTTATATATATTTTTAATTTTTAAATTTTTTGAAGGAAAACATCTTTCATTTTAAAAAAAAAACTATACTAAATACCTAGATAATCTATATGCAAGAATTTGACATGAAATATTTTTGTGGAAAAACAAGTTCCCATTTTTTGGAAATCATTTTTTTTTTTTTGGACAAGAATTTAGGTGTCAACAACCACCACATCTTGCTAGTAATTGAGAATGACCAAATTAAATATCTTTTGGAAAACCCGCATTAGTTGGAAGGCTTTCTAAATGGCAAATATTACTCTCTCGAGTTTGATATACGAAGCAGGGCACGGAAGTCTGTCAAAGGCGAGCCATAGTTGATATGTTAGCTACAAATCCCAAGAAGTCTGATAACTAGGATGAAGTTAATGAATGGATTTATCTAGTCTCGCATGATAAATGAACCATGTATTTTGATAGTGTTGTTGACCTTTCTAGTTATGGCACTAGGGCAACTTTAATATCTCTAGAAGGTCAACATTACCTAGCAGCTGCAAAGTTGGTCTTCCCTTGTGCCAATAATATTTCTGAATATGAAGCTTGTATCCTTGGTCTACAATTGGCCATTAATATGAAAGTCATAAAGCTTTAAGTCTATGGTGATTCTGCACTCATCATTCTTTAAACATGAGGTGAATGGCAAAAGCGAGACACAAAGTTGATTCCTTACCATGAATATCTAGAAGACTTGATCAAGGAATTTGACGAAATATCTTTTCATTATCTATTAAGATCACAAAATCAATTTGTTGATGCCCTAGCAACCTTATCATCAACGTTGCCAGTAACCAACAATTTGAGCATTGATCCTTTGCAAATCGACGTTTTGAAGAAGCTTGCTTATTGCCTAATGATTAAAGAAGAACCTAATGGTCAACCTTGATATTATGATATTATGATCTACCTTTGGGAAGGCAAATTTCACCAGGGGAGTTAGGCCAATGATAAAAAGTACTTGATGAAGTTGGCATCCAAATTCTTCCTTAGTGGAGGAGCCCTTTATAAAAAGTATTTTGATTCAGTTTTACTAAAGTGTGTGGACGCACTATAAGCCAAACTATTGATGAAAGAGATACATGAAGGAGAGCGTGGCCCTCATATGAATGGTCATTTCCTAGCAAGAAAACTCATGAGGCAAGATTACTACTAGCTAACCATGGAAGCCAATTGTAGTCAACATGTGAGGTGCTATCACCAATGTTAAGTCTATGGAGACAAAATCAACATTCCTCCTAATGAGCTGCATCAAATGTCCAAGTCCTGTCCTTTTTCAATGTGGGGCATCAATATCATTGGGTCAATTGATCCTAAAGCATCGAATTGACAACTTTACTAAATGGATTGAAACTAGCTCATATGCCCACATCACTGCAAAAAGCGCGGCAAAGTTCATCCGTCATGATATCATGGCTCGATATGGAGTTCCTGAAGCAATCATCATTAACAATGGATTAAACTTGAACAACAAGATAGTGGATGAATTACTTGGATAGTTCCACATTCGCCATTTGAATTCTTCTCCTTACCACCCACGATGAATGGAGCCGTGGAAGCATGAAATAAGAACATCAAGAAGGTTTTAGTTAAACGGCTAAAAATTATCGTGATTGACATAATCGGTTGCCATATACTTTGCTTGCTTACCAAACTTCAATTCACACTTCAACTGAGGTAACACCATTCTCATTGGTTTATGAGACGAAGGCTATGCTACCCGTAGAAGTAGAAATCCCTTTACTGAGGGTACTTTCTCAAGTCAAATTCTCTGAAGCTAAATGAGTTCAACAAAGGTTTGAACAACTCAATATGATTGGTAAAAAGAGGGTAAAAGCCCAATGCCATGGACAAAGCTATTAGAAGAGAGTAGCCAAGTCGCTCAATCGCAAGGTTAGGCCAAGACATTTTGAGATCAACGATCTCATCTTGAGAGGGGTCCTACCTATCATTCTAGATCCTCATGGGAAGTTTACTCTGAACTACGAGGGTCCATACATTGTAAGTAAAGTGCTACCTGGAGAAGCACTGATTCTTATAGAAATGGATGGCCAAGAATTGTCAAGGCCTATAAATATTGATGTTGTCAAGAAGTATTATCCATGAATAAAGTGAAAGGCCTTTGAGCTGCTTTTGGATTGAATTCGAGCCATTTTAGGATATTTGCATCATGCATCTCATTCATACATATCGCATATGCATGTTTGTTCATTTTGCAAAATCTTTGAAAAAGATTCTATCCATCCACAGGTGATTGATTTTAGGAGTGCGAAATCTCTAAAAAGTGCCCATCTTCTTTAAAGCTTAGAAGTAGCCTTGTTCCTTAGAATGCGAAAAGAATCAGTCATAACTTTAGAAGTAAAGCCCTGTGCTGAGCAAAGCCTATTTTGTCCATAAAATTTTTATTCAACCTTGTTTATAAAAGTCTCCCCAATAGGGTCAAAAGAACATCTTTTTCCAAAATGTTTTTTTATACATCCTCATTCCCTGGGGAGTGGAATTTAGTCAAAGTATGTTTTAAAAAACCCAAAAAGGATGGTTAAATATGCCTAGTGGTAGTGCCTAAAATGATGAGAGACAACCCTCTTGCCAAACATGTCCTTATACACTCTCTAAGAGAATTGAGTGAAAATAACCATGTCATGGGGCATAGGATTCATTCATAGTGAATACATGATTTGAGATGATAAAGGCATTTCTTTCTCAATCCCAAATACTATTAATATTCCTTGCAAGCCACTTTGAGCCAAATAGGGAGCATTTCCAAAATAACCCTGTTAAGAACAATCCCATATTTGGGCAAAATAGAGGGTTTTGGTTGAATATTATGGAGCAAGAGATCAAGAAAGATTTTATTGCTTTCATTTGCATCAATCTTCTTGTGACAACTTTAGGTGATTTCTTATCAAAGCTTGAAACATCCCAAAGTGACGAAGAGCATTCCGTTCACTACCCGAAACACAATTACCCTTTGCTTAGCCAATTTGAGCATTACGCAATTCTTTCGTAACCCAAGGTGATGATTATCTCTCCACACTGAGGCAAAGCATATGATAACCAACAAAGTTGAGAATATTGGTCATGTTTGTAATACCACTCGAGAGTCCAAAATGCTCAAAAGAGAGTAAAAACTAGGGGGCATGAAAAAACAGTGTGTTTGGTAAAAGCAAGGCCAATGCCCATGAAAAAATGCAAAGAAAAGCAAAATCAATGGTCGTGTAAAAGACCATTAAGAAAAACAAAAGAAAAGCTTTGGAAAACATGTATTGCAAGCAATGTCATTAGAAAAGAGAGTGAAACTCTCATGTCTTAAGACAAATAGTCAAAAGTACTCTTGAGATAGGTTAAATTTCAAGAGTCAGATTTCTAAAAAGTTATGTGATGGTAATGATGCCAAGATATTCACTCACTTTTAACCCCTTGATATCTGAAAATTTTTCAAGCCTTTTTAAATCTCACCCGAACCAACATGACAACGCTTGTCTGAAGTCTCTTTTGATTGGGATGGTTCGAGTTGAAATAAGAATCTCACAGAGAAGCTACTGCTAGAAGGAAATGAAGCAATTATCTCATCTTTGAGGTTCTTAATTTGTAAACCTGATAAAGATATTGTTTGAATATTTGTTTCTTGGCCTCAAAGTACATACCCTTTGTGTACGCTCATGACCAAGCCATCATTACGGTTTTTTTCAAAGGGCCTTTTGATCAATGAATTATGTTCGCTGTGAATGTTTCTGAAAGCCTTAGACATAGGTTGAATGAGACCTCTCGAGTGAGATTTAAGCAGTTTTCCCACTTCAATGGTTGGGAATAAAAACCATTTTTGAGAGCTAGTGTGAAAGACCTCTTCTAATTAAGCTATTTCCACTTGGCATATTTGATTTAACCCTTAGGTGGTTAATCAAATTTTATTTTGTTAAAAACCTCTCCAAAGAGATTTGACAATCAGCTTCGTTTACCAAGATATGCTTGAATGACTTCGCAAGATTGGTTCTCGAGCAATCTCGAAACCCCATGTTTTCGATTTTTGGTAATCCTAAACCATACCATTGTTTTCGATTTTTGGTAATCTTAAACCGTATCCTTATTTCCAGTTTTTGGTAATTCAAAACTAAACCCTTGTCTCTGGTTTTTGGTAATCCTAAACCATTTTCTTATTTCCGAGTTTTGGTAATCCTAAATCATATAACTTATTTTTGGTTTTTGGTCATCCTAAACCATAACCCTTGTTCTCGGTTTTTGGTCTTCCTAAATCATAACCTTTGTTTTCGGTTTTTGGTCATCCTAAACTATAGCCCTTATTTTAGGTTCCTGTCAACCTTAAACCTCGCCCCTTAGGTTCCTGGTCAACCTCAAATCTCGTCCCATAGGTTCCTAGTCAACCTTAAACCTTATCGTCCCTTAGGTTCCTAGTCAATCTCAAACCTCGTCTTTTAGTTTCTTGATCAACCTTAAACATTGTCTATCACGTCCCGAACCCCGAGCGCGCAAACATCCCTTGGCAGTCGATTAAATTGCGATGTCCTAAGATGCGTCGCCTGTAACATTCTTGATTTCGACCTTTCTTTTGGTCCCAATTAGAAGGCTAAGCTAAATAGGCCAATCTTCTTGAAGAACAAGAGTTAAATGCATTAAATGGGGGTGATGAGAATGGAGGCTTAGGTGTCCTAAGTAATTAATGAAAGAACAAAGGTCCAATCTATTACCATACAGAACCTGTCCAGTATAGTGAAAAAGGTAACCAAGTTATTTTCTCGAATTATTATAAAATCTTCCCTTTCAAGTTTGGACATTCTTCCTTCACAAAAGTTTTAAATGGCGTACATACCTACAACATATTAAAATTTCAAAGAGGTTTTTGAAGATTTGAATTTCGAAATGAGTCTCTCTCTCTCTCTAACCGTTAAATCTGCTTGACGGACGAATTTTTTGATTGTGTTCATTGAATTGCTGCTCTTTGCAAAGCACAAATTTGGCTAAGTTTCCTCATGAAAATATTTTTTTAAAGGTCTTCTCTACAACATATCAAGATTTTATAATTTTTTGAGCCTCGTTGATAAGGTAACGATGCCAATTTCGGAAACTGCTCAAAACTGTCTTTCACCCCGGGATAAGAGAGTCACACGCCCAACTTGGAAGGGAAGGGGGCTGCACGCCCAACTTGAGGAGCAAGCTAATCTAGAGCCTTCTTGGCTTGAAGATAAGAATGCATTAAATGCTTTTGGACTTTAGTGTGTTAAGAGAAGAAACTTGGAGAGCAAGTTTAAATATGAAGATATCTAGCCTAATAATTACTCAAGATCCAAATATTAAATGGGAGAAGCTTAGACATTGGCTTAGGTGTCTCCATAAAAATTACACGTAATTATTACATGATGACTCAACCCTAGAGCCACCAATGGAAAGATGAGCAAGTGTCACCCCTAGGAGCTAGACTTGCCACCCATCCCTTTAGCTCGTCACCTCTTCATTCTAGGTTGTCCACCTAAAGAAATGTGATTGGTCCACTTGGAAGGGAAATTATGAGGGGTTTGTGTGACGTCCTAGTAGCGTCACATACTAAGCGCAAGCAGAAATTATATGGATTATCATAATTACAGGACTCATTAATTTCGATCGTCGACTATAGCATTTACCTTTAAAGGTTAGCATGTATAACATGGATATTTCAAGATCTAAGCATTATATAACAAGGTTACCTTATAATAGTCCTGCTAACTAATATTGAACGATCCAACTACGATGATAGATAAAGATCATGAGAAGCTTCATTATTAAACCTGTTAAGATCGTTCGGGCTTACAAAAATCAACATGGATCACTTACAAGTTTTTTCCACCTAGGTACAACATACTTACAAGTTCAAAAGCAAAAGTGTAAGTAAACAGCCAGGGAAAAAGGGTGGGGGGTTTCTAACTCCACTATCCCACACAAGCCCACGTCCATAAAAAACAAAAGACGTTCCTCCAACTTCTACAAGATCTAGACGCCTAAGCGCCATTCGTCCCAGCTCCAGGCCCTCCAGCACCAAAAGGAAGGGGGCCAAGCATCTCCCCCTCGTGGTTTATGAACCATGCAACAAACCTCATCGGAATCATATCAGCTCTACCATCCTCCATCCACAGAGTAGCCTCATACTTCGAAAAGGTCATCTCGACATCAGGATCAAACACATCATGAAAAGAAACCTTGATACATGCTATCACCTCGTAATGAGCAATCGAAGGCACGTCCATACTAACAGTCTGAAAAAAATAAGGAATGAGCAATGTCCAGTAAAGAAATGATAAAACTCTAACCTAGACAATCCACAATTGCCAAGAAGACAAGAGAAGCATAACCAAATAGCTTAAGATACTAAGATAGGATTGTCATAGGTATGGTTAATTGAATACTGGGACATCAGAGGAATGATCACACCAGACTTAAATGTCAAATGCATATATATACCTCATGCTCTAAATCTGTGCAAAAATTTAATGCAATAACAGTGGATGAACTCACACACCAAGTGGAAATTATAATTATAGTGTGAATATCAAGTCCACCCTCGATCAATTTACCCACCGGAACGCCGCCGGCCTGATCGAGTCACTTCTGGAATCCCACATCCGGACTTCCACAATATTTCTATCATGGGCATCTCACTCCGAGGCATCTCAGCATTACACAATTGAGACATCCCAAGATCACACAGCATGGGGCATCTCACTCCGAGGCATCCCGATATCCCACAACCGAGGCATCCTTGATCACCTACAAGGGCATCTTACTCCGAGGGATCCCGGTGTCTCACTCAACCGAGGCATCCAAGAACACACAGCATGGTCATCCCACTCCCCGGGGCATCACCGGCATCTCAGTAGCAATGGAAATTTCTTACTCATTCAAGCGCACATTTCACACATCACACCTTTGATTAATGTCATCACAACATGCACAAGACCTCAAGAGTACACATAATCAAATTACAATACGTAACTCTCATGCGCCAATCATCACACAAGTCCTGATGATAAAGTAAAACCATTTTGGCATGTCCCATGCCATGCCTAACAGTTTTGCCTCATAATCAAGCGCAACGCATCACATTCATTGCATGCGCATGTCATCCTTGGTGACTATACAATGACTTCACTTCAAATGATGGAAGAGGAATGCTCAAGCTTGAACTAACCACTATAATGAGATCATTATACTCCATATATGTCATGAAGGTCAAGTACAAAAGACACAACTACTAATGCACATTCTCGGATCAAAACAGTTTATGAACTAATCTGAGCAGTTTCGAACACAGACACAGAAAGTACATTTAATCTTATCAGAATGTTACAAAATTTTAGTATGTTATAGAAGAGACATAGATAAACATTTTTTGTGAAGAAACATAAGTCTATATCTCAATGTATTAAGAGCAGTAAATTGCTGTCTTCCAGATTTAGTACCTACAGAAGAAAGATCATTTCACTACTAGAACCTTGTCCGTTTGTTCTCAAATTTTAACATGTTATTCCTAAAGATGTGCTCTACAAATTTCACGAGAGTTTAAGGTTCAATTCTTTCTAGAAAATGACAGGAAATTCGTAGAATCATCGAAGGTCTTGCTGTCTTCTACAATACAGTTTACTGTTTCAAAGAGAAGTACTCCCGCCTACATGTTTTCACATCCATTTTGCTATAACTAGAAGTTGAACCTAATTTAATTGATGTTCTATCAAGTAAATTTGTTCTTTTTCTTAGCTACATCATTAAAATTCAAGGCGACACAAAATAAAAGGCTTTTTTTTATCTCTATTTCTCTAGAACAGAAAGTCTTGCACCATTTTCTTCATCTTTAGCTCAACTAAACCGTTAGTTTCTCTACAAATCCCTCTTGTAGTGTCTTGACACTCCTCCATAGCATCTAAGGTAACCACAGTAGGTCTTTACTTACATAGAACCTTCCTTAGCTAGGTTCAAAACAATTACTCACACCTCGACTCATCTACCACAACATCCATCACTTTTTCCTCACTCGACAGTCACCTCTCCGCTTACTCAACTAACACTGTGACATCCCAAATTTCACCGACCCTCATTAGTGTAATTAGATCATTAGGAACTTAGATTAATTAGATTGGGCCAGAAAGTGAACCCGATGGATCGTGAGAAATGTGTGGGCTTGAGAAGTGGGCCACACAAATTGGACTTAAAAAGTCGAATGAAAGATTATGGATTTGGGCTTAGCTTATAGCAGGCCAAGATTTAGAATTGTTAGATTGGTAAATTTAGTTTAGTGGGCTGAATTGTTATAGATTGAGCCTGTTGGGCTAGAGACGAATATTTAGGCCCGAGTGATTTTATTTTATAGATTATAGTTAAGATGATTTGATTAGTGATTATTTATAACTTTAGCATTTCTTGTGATGAATTCTTTATAGACTAACATTGACTAGTCGATATGTTATATATGTCATGACTTTGTATAATTATAAAAGGATTGAAATCAAGTAGAAACAAAAGGAAATTAAATGAAAAACATTAGAAACAAATGAACTAACTAACGATATTGATTAACTATTAATGGATGGTGAACAACAGATGGCAAGAATTCTCATGCATGAAAGCCACAACCTCACTCTCTCGTTTCTCCTTGTACTCAACACCCACGGTTTTCTATTCCCTAGAAACCGAAACTAGCAACTTCAAGAAACACAATCATTAACAAAATCTCATCATTAGTCTAGCCTAGGGATTAGCTTGTAGCCTATTTCCCCTCATAAATTTCGAAACCCTATCTCTCTCCTCAAGAATCGAGAAACCCATCTTCTTCTTCTTCTTGTTTTTCTCTCGGTCGAGCAGTGAAGAACCAGCAACAAACCAGCGATTTCTTCTTCTTGCATGCGAAATTTTGGTGTTGATCTTGAAGCATCTTTGTGTTGTTTAGTAGCTGAAGCAAGGTAAGGAAAGATATAACTCTAAATTGAAAGTTATCCATTGTTTGTCAAGAAAGCTTGCGGATCTAACCAAACAGTGAAGGATTTGATTTGTAGTTGTTGTTTTGTGATTAATCTAAGCTTAGTAAGGGTTAGATTGAAGGTAGAAACCATTGCATGTTACCTTTGAGTCTTGCATGTTTCGAAATCCAAGTGTGAGTATGCTGTCTTTGCCAAGTGAAGTGATGAAATGGTTGCCGAGTGGATGGATGTGGTGTATATTGTGATGAGTGAATTCACGGATGCAATTATACTTCGAGCCGAGCTATGGATGGGCTATTTGTTAAAGAAAGCTTGCTGAAAGTACTTTTAGTTGCTGTGATTAAGTATTGAAGTGTTGTAGAAGAGACTTGTGGAAAATAAGTGGTTTGGTCAGGCTATTAGTGAAGGAATCGTGTATACCTATTCTGTTCTGGGAGAATATGGTTAGGGAGTCTTCTGTTTTGTGTTATTTTCTTTAGGTATATTGATGAAATAAGAAAGAAACCAATATACATGATAGAACATCTATAAGATTGAATTATATACTTAGCTATAACCATATGAACATAAAAACATAGAGATAGAAGTAAATTTAGTAAAACCAGTGAACTGTTTTTATAAGAAACGGTTTGACCTATGTCGATTATATTAATTTTATGTAATTACCTAGTTAGAATTTTACTTCGAATCCTTAATGATAATTTTAGAACACATCTTAAGGAATAACGTGTCAAAATTTGAGATTAAATAGATAATAATTGGCTAGTAAAACAATTTTCTTTGTAGATAAAGAATCTGGACATCGGTACAGGGTGCTAGTAAAGATTATGGTGATTGTTACTCTTAATACAGTGAGAATTATACTTAAGTTTCTTCATGAAAAATGTCAATATATGTATCAAATATAACATAATAAAATTTGGTAGCATTTTGACAATAATTGTTATACTTTTTGTGTCCGAAACTGAAACTGTACATTTAGCTAGTAAACTGTCTGGACCCGAGAACATATATTAGATGATGTGACTTTTATATTAGGCTTTTGTGATGCAAGTAGAGCCTAATAAATCTCATAATAGATGTTAGTAATATAAGAGTAAGTCTCATATCTTATTTGAGATATAAGTGCATATAGTATCATGCGTGTGCAATGAGTGCGGTGCATAGTGCTTGATTATGGGGTAAATATCTGTTCGGCATGGTATGGGACATGTCATAATGGGTTTTATGTTATATTTTGGACACGCATGTGTGCTAGGTTCATGAGAGTTAGATATATAGTTAGATACTTTGAAGTCTTTTCTTTTGCATACGATAAATGCATTAATTAAAGGTGTGGTGGTGTGAAACATGTGCTTAAGTGAGTGAATGAAC
The DNA here is from genome assembly GCA_014182385.1 of Eucalyptus viminalis. NCBI lineage: Eukaryota > Viridiplantae > Streptophyta > Magnoliopsida > Myrtales > Myrtaceae > Eucalyptus > Eucalyptus viminalis. The sequence goes on along the minus strand of CM024528.1, from coordinate 21,971,357 downwards.
CCATCGATACGGAGATACCGGTGATGCCCCCAGAAGTTTGGGATGTCCATGCTGTGTGGTCTTGGATGCCTCGGTAGAGAGATACCGGGATGCCTCGGAGTGAGATGCCCTTGTGTGTGATCAAGGATGCCTCAGTTGTGTGATACTGAGATGCCTCGGAGTGAGATGCCCCATGTGGAGTGGTCTTGAGAGGACGTCGGTTGAGTGATGCCGGGATGCCTCGGAGTGAGATGCCCATAATAGAAATATTGTGGACGTCCGGATAAGGTAACTTCCGGAAGTGACTCGATCAGGCTGGTAGAGTTTCGGTTAGTGACTGATCGAGGGTGGATCATATGCACACTAAATATAATTCTACTTGGCGAGTGAGTCCATCCATTATTGTTGCATTGCATCTTGATATGAGATTGAGCTCGAGAAAGGTAAGCATAGAAATGGATGCACATAAGGTGATTACATACATGATGTGTTAATATCCAATTGTTTATGCTGGTGACAATCCTACCTTAGTATCTTAAATTGTTTGGTCATGATTCCCTTGTAATATTGATGGCTGTGGATTGTTTAAGTTAGAGTTTTATCATTCTTTACTAGGCAAGGTTGTTTGCTCGATACCTTACATTTTTAGATTGATAGCATGGATGTGCCGCCGTAGCTCGATACGGGGTGGTAGCACGCCTCAAGGTTTCTTTTCATGACGTGTATGATCCCGACATTGACATGACTTTTTCCAAGTATGAGGCTACCCTTTGGATGGACGACGGTAGTGCTGAGATGATTCCCATGAGGTTCGTTGCATGGTTTATCAACCATGAAGGGGAGATGTTCGGCCCTTTACCATTTGATGTTGGAGGACCTGAAGCTGGGACGGATGGCGCCTAGATGCCTTTGATCATGTAGAAACTGTTGGAGAAAACTTCATTGTGTGTTTTGAAGCTGACAAAACATTTCCACCAATCTAGTCTGAAGATTTGTAGATTCTTTTGTCAAGGTCTGAAAACCACTGAACCTCCAAACTCAAGATTCAAAGTTTATCCTCATTAACGGTTTCTAGACCGTCGAAGAAGACTTATCCAGAATTAAGTATTTTTTTAAGGATTTGATTCTATCAAGTAAGGAAGATCTCTCGGCTGGATATAACATCTCGCAATCCTTTCTTTTGAGATTGATTCAAGAATTTTGGATCCATTGATTGACGAAGCATACTTGAAAGGTTCTACTTATGGAAACCTAGATCCTGATTGTATGGGCAAGCAGGATTGGTGGGCTATCGTCATATTCCTTAAATAACTCGAAATCTCCCTAATTGATTCTGTCCAACGGGTAGATTGGAAGAGCTCCTTTGGTAAGTGCCAACAGTTATGATGGCATGGAGGAGTATATAAGGAAGACGTTCTAGTTATTCAAGTGTGTGCGCGATAGAGAAATTCCAAAGTCTAAAGCTCTTTGTTCTTTGTCAATTCAGTTGTTGAGCGAGAACTTGTATTCAAAAGAGAGTTTATACTTCTGTGAGATCTTTAGGAAGTGTAGCAGAGTCTCTACATAGTGGAATCGAGGAAGAGCTATACTGTAACAACTCTTTTGATTCTTAGTAAAATCCAGCCGGTGGGCTATCAGTGCGGGAGAGTGGACGTAGGCTTGGATTAAGCCGAACCACTATAAACCTTGTGTTCTTATTCTCTTCCCTAATCTCTCTCACTTTGATCGTAACTCTATCTGATTATTAGAGTCTAATTTCCTTTTCATAATCTATTGCTAATCAGAGATGGTCTAAAAGCAAGAATTTATACTTTACTCTGCAAAATTTGTTTTCGCACCTATTCAGCCCCCTCTAGGTGCTCGTACTAGCTTTCACAGAAGCTGACTGTCTTTTGTTTTTTGTTAGACGCGGGCTTGTGTGGGAACTCATGGAGTAGACACCCTTACCCTTTATCCCTGGGTTTTGTTTCGCCTTACTTTTGTTATGTATATGTTGTATATATAAGCGATGAACATGGAAAGAGTCCAGGTTGATAAATTTTGTAGGCCCTGATGATGATAAGAAGAAATGAAGCTTCTCGTGATCTTGTCTATGTGCATGAATGAATTGGCCAATATTAATAATTGGTAGAGTGTTTGCAGGATAACTTCATAATATAAACTTTAGATTTTAAATAATCCAAGTTATACATGCTAACCTTCAATGGTGAACCCTATAAATGGAATTCACAAGTTTGACAAAATTATGATAATAATTGTAATTCCGCTTGCGCTTAGTACGTGACGCCCTGGGACGTCACAAACACAGCTTACTCATACTCAATTTCCGTAACAAGCAAGGCTCTAACATGACATGCAAGGACTCTCAGCTTCAATCTAGAGTTCATCTAACTCATTCCAATACAAAACAACAACATAACACCTAATCCTCCACCATTCGGCTAGTTCCGTGAGTTCCCTCGACAAAATCAGCGGATAATTCCTAGTTTAAAGATTTATCTTTTCCTTACCGTTACTTAGCTCGTTGGTGACTCAAGGTCTTTCGAAAATTAGCACCTAAACTCTTGCAAGAAGACAAAGAATCGCTGGAGTTGTTGCTGGTTTTCTTCTGCTCGACCGAGAGAGAGAGAGAGAGAGAGAGGGGAAGAAGAAAGCTTTTGGTGGTCTTTGAGAGAGAGAGAGAGAAAGGGGCGTGAGTTATGAGGGAGATAGAACTACAAGTCTAATCCCGAGAGTAGCTTAATCATTAGCAAATCTAATAATTGTGTATCCCCTTTAGCTGTTTCGATTTTGGGGAAAAGAAAACCGTGGAAGAAGAGAGAGAGGAGGGGGTGTCGTGGCCTTCATGCACGATTCCTTCTGACATATGGCATTCGATACCAATTAGTTTCTAATCCGTGTCGTTAGTCAGTTTATTAGTTTCTAACATCTTTCACTTAATTTCATTCCGAATCCACTAAATTACAATTCTCTTGTAATTATACAAATCTATGAAATCATATGACACATTAACAACTCGGTGTAATCTACGAAGAATTTATCACTAGGAATGTTAAAGTTAGAATTGACATTAGCATTATAATCACTAATTAAATCATCGTAACTATAATCTATAAACTTAATTGGAAATGCAAATACTCGGGCCTAAATACCCGTCTTTGGCCCATCAGGCTCATTCTACGACACTTCGGCCCACTTAACTTAATTTACTATTCTAACAAATCTGATTCTTGGCCCGCTCTAAGTGAAGCCCAAGTCCATAATCTATCCTTCGGTTAATCGAGCCCAATTTGTTACTCGTGTGGCCCGCCAATTGTTTAAGCCCACATAATCTTCACTACCTATCAGGCTCACTTTCTGGCCAGATTTAAAACAATCCAAGCCCTTAACAATCTGATTATACTAATAGGGTCGGTGAATTTCTAGGATGTCACAATTTGCCTATAAATACAGGCATTTCCCCCCAAATTTCCACACCATCTCCTCTTCCTCGCCCACTTACACTCTCTTTTCTCTCATGCCCTCTCACTGTCGCCCTCTCTCTGTCCTCGGCCTTGCTCGCTCACCGCCTTGTCAGATGAATCTCTATTGGTAAAATCACCTATAGTTTATCAAGATTTATCAAAGGTAAGTAGAGTCTCTAACTCTCCGCTAGGGCGATAGCTTACATCATCGAGTTTAGTAGTGTGCTCGCCCATGTAAGCTTTATGTATGTTGTAATGTTATTTTGTGTGTTTGCTCATGTTTGTGTGCTTAAGTGTGTTCACGCCTCGGGACGAGGTCAAGGTTCACTCGGCTTGGAATCGACATCAAGTTACGATGGCCTAAGCATGCAACTCAAGCCACGAACGAAGAATCGTTCTTGGCATATTTTATAATATGATGTTGAGGGTCATGGCATACTCACTTGAATGAGCACACCCTTGGGCCTTGCATACGTCAACTAAGATAAAAGATGAAAAACCGGCTTGAGTGATGCACTTGTGTGTTCACTTAAAGAGGAACAAATGCGCATCGCCACATAGCGTTGGCAGCAATGCCTCGTTCATTGAACGAGATACCCTGGTTGAGCCAAAAAGCTCCTAAAAGTATGGGATGCCTAACGTGATGGCTGGATGCCCTGGTTGAGCCAAGAAGCCCCTGAAAGTATGGGATGCCTGGCGTGATGGCCATATGCCCTAGGTAAGCCAAGAAGCCCCTAAAAGTATGGGTTGCCTGGCTTGATGGCTGGCTGCCTTGGTTGAGCTAGGAAGCCCCTGAAAGTATGAGAAGAACTATTTATACGGTTATTGAACTTATTGAACATGTTATTATGTGCTATCGGCAAGCTTGTTTGGTGAAATAGCTTATTTGGTAAGTTTAAAGTGAATCACAAATAGATAGTCGAGAGGTGGCAATAGACTTGCGATTAATCTACTATCGACACTGTTTGCGAGAGTGTTGTACTTGATGGGCTTTGATGATGAGATGCTTTCCTAGTAGAGAATTAGGGATTTTACTTACCGAGTCCATGACTCACCCCGTTATTTTTCAGAATTGTAGGTATGGATGAGTTGTAGTCTCAATAGAGGAGTTAAGATTTACTCTAGCCTTTTTGCGCATAAAGCATGTAATGGTTGTAAAATATAACGGCCCATAACAAAAAGGGCTTGTAAATGTAACTAATGTAATTATATGTTTTTAAATGATTGTTTTCCTGGTTGCTTGTTGTTGTCCGGGTGTTGTATGTATGCTTCCGCATGTGCTTAATGAAAAGATAAAAAGAAATGGGACGGTGACACACCTGAGACATTGCGAAAATAACCCTTGCTACTTGTGACCCTTGGAATGGAGTTGGGGTCGTTACATTGCCAACCCATTCTTTTTATCGTTCGAATAAACGCATGTGGAAGAAACTCGAATAAACACTCAGTCAATCGACAATAATAGGGATAGTAAAGCACAATAGACAATTTCTAAAAGTGGCGATTTATTTAACAGCTTGTTAACCCTAGGAGTTTAATAATTACAAGCTCATTCCAAAGGGCGACTTCCTACCGACTAACTCAAAAATCTATTAGGATCAGGGTTAACCTAACTTCTCTAGCGCGAGCCAACCAAAAGCGACGCCAGGCCCAAATTGCACGTGATGACATCCCATGTTACGGGCCTAAAAATAATCTACAACAATGAGGTGAGATAAAATATCAGCGAATCAACTTCTTAAACCTCGATTAAGAAGCTAATTTGCCTCGAAGGCAGCCTAAACACACGACCCCATACAATCTTACCTCGCCTTAGCACATCCTTGCATACTAAGACATCACATATGCCAACACTAATGCAAAAAACATAATCATTAATTAGAACACATACTTTCATGCACCACGCATCCACACGAGTCTCGATTATAAGATAAAACCCCTTTTGGCATGTCCCATACCGTGCCTCACAGTTTTACCCTATAATTAGGCACAATGTATCACAATTATTCACCGTGTTCCGATTATTACGAACTCTCAAGCGACGACCAACATACGAGTTGGCAATCTTCCCGCATAACCGGACATCGTTCCACCCCATCAAGCATGGCATCGTCTAAAACCCCCGCCTATACGGTATTTCATAAAGGAGCATTAGTTCAGCCTCAATCGTGACTCGGCATCTGGACCCCCGGTGGGCATCTAATAAAATTGGTCATCGTCCCCAAACTCCCTTTGGGTGAAGAGTTCAATTAAATGACCACACAAGCACACCAATAATCAAACCAATTCTTATTGCCATTAATTAGCCCATAACAAAAGAGTTCATTTTCAAATAATCAACGTTGATAATTTTTCACACTTAAAAATCTCAATAAAATATTCATACGTGGTCACGTATTGGAATCAACCCATCAAACTTTTTATACTTTCATTTTAAAACCCCACTATTTTATTTAGCATATAAAATTTGGCATCTAAACCCGACACCTCAAAATTCTCTATTTTCTTGCCCATAAACCTTTTATGTTTTTGGAAATAATAAATAATATCTATAATTGGGCAATCAATAACTAGCATCACAAGCTCAAACAATCAGAATTAGGCAAAATCTCATCCAAAAAAATGAGCATAAAATTCTTTTTAACGGTTAATCCATCATTAATTACACTAATCACGATTAATTAGGCTAACTGCAATTAATTAGGATAAACTCGATTAATTAACATAACTAAGATTAATTAAAAATTAATCACCGTTAATTAAAATAATCACGATTAATTAAACAAATTACAATTAAAAAATAATTAAATCACGCTTAATTAAACTAAACTCTATTAATTAATCTAGTTGCACTACTTAAACTAATCGCACTTAAATTTAATTTAAACTGTCCTTAATCGCAATTGAGACTAAACTAAAATTAAATAATGTTAACTATAATTGTCCATAAACTAATCTACCCCTAAATGCAATTAACATGATAATCCAGGATTAGGAAGTTAACTCACGGGTTTCTGACGATGGCGAGCTCGAGGCGATAATGACGAAAACATGAGGCTTGTGACTCAAATGGGAACTCGACGGCGGCGACAACAGCTCCTCAAACCCATGGGCACCTGGGGGGTTGGCTTAGTGGTGAATTGGCAGTGAGGGACGACGTGACAGCACGGCGAATGGTGTGAGGGACGCGGACAGTGGCTTACGGCGGCGAGTGGGCGGCTTGGGAACGGCATCAAAATGGTGGATGCGATGATGGATGGTGGTGGACGGCGATGGTGAAGATGATGATGGTGGCGGTGGGATGATGATGGCAAGGTGAGGGGATGATGATGGTAAAGGGAGAATGGCGTGAGAAGAAGAAAATAAGAAGTGGGGTGAGAGGAAAAATGGAGGGGAAGGAGATGAGAGTGAAAGATGAAATGGGGGAGGGGTGTTTTGCAGGGAGGGAATGGCGTGAGGGGAGTAGAGAGAGAGAGAAGAGGCAGAAGAAAGAGAGAAAATAAAAGAAAATAAAAGGGAGCGGGTGTGGCAAAAAGGGGTGGCATGAAAGGGTGGGGGAAAAAGTAATAAAGAGAAATAATAAGAAAATGAAGGAGACATGGGGGAAGAGTGGCAGGAGGTGGTAGCGTAAGGGGGAGGAGAAAGAGGTGAGAGAGAGAGAAAAGGAGAAATATAATATTTTTCCCCAAAAAAAAGCTTCCATAATTTACTCTCCTCCATACCTATTTCTTTTGGCCAAGCTTTTGGCCAAAATCGCAACTTTGTCACCGGGTCCGATTTTTCCTTTTCCAATCTCAAATTTTCGTCCAATAATTCACTTTTCGAAAATTTCGAATTCGCCGATAATTCGACGGAAAATGAGGTGACATCCAATAAATTAGTCTTACCACGCTCAAAAGTTCGGTACCTGAAATTGAACTAAATTTTATGGTTAAAAATTGACCGAACACGACTTTGGTACGACTTAAACTATCAGGTGGCCTTTAGGGGTTCTCATGCAGTTGACCTATGGTCGGTAATTCTCAATCAACATTTGTGCCTCTTCGTTTCGGTGACGACCCTCAGATGTCATGTAATTGCAAGGATCCAATTATATACTATGAATATAATATCAATATAAAATCAGTTTATTGTCATTTGATGTGAATATCGTAATCGTGTGAAATCACTTGTGAATTGACTCCGTAATTCCGTTAGATCGATTTATATCCTGTGATATCCTGAAATTTCAATCCTGTTTTCAATTAAATAAATTGGGCCTTTCATCGACGTGCCTATACTGCTATTCTCAGAGCTGATCACTATTGAGATAACTAGATCATCTGGAGAAGTCATTAAGAGATTTTAATGCAATAGACTTGAGAATTCGACCAGGAATCGACTACTCGACTGTGCTCATCTGTAGAGATCATTATGGCACAGTTAAAAATCGATTAGAAAACAGAGATAGGTCGGTTCGACAGAGATGTGTGGCTAAACGTGGGTGATTCCACAAAATTCCAAAATTTTCGTCGAATGGTACTAGACTGATTTTTTTGTCGTTTTCTTACCCTATGTCCGTAATCGAAATCTCGAAATTTCCATGACCACCGAGAGTTGCTAATGTGTTGAATAGGTACATTGTGACTTGAAATAAATCGATCACGAGTCATTGCACTAAAAATTTCTGAAAGCTATCCGGTAGGTTAGGTCACGCTAAAATCGTGCCAGATTGAAATTAACCGTGAATTTGAACCCAATTTCAGAAATTGAAAGTTCTGTTATGTCACGATTTATTTTAGGAGCGTCGACTCATCCTTTGAAGCATTTTTGGTGAGTTCGGGATTTTTACGGAAAATCAAATCGGACGATTCAGAAAACGAATGGAAATTTGCAAGGGTCAAATTTAGTGGATTTTTTGCCTTCAAAAGGGACCGGTTTGTGAGGACAAGTGTAGAAAATGGTGTGGGCTTCTTTCTCAGCCAAATTGGACGTCAAATTGGGGAAGTTGATGAAGAAATGGAAGTCCAATTTGGATTAAATTCGTAGGCTAGGGAGGTTGTCTTATTTTGGTATTCAATTGAACTTCAATTCATGCAAGTTGGTGTTGAAATTGGTCTGGGGTGACCAATTGAGATTGTTAGTTAAAGATGAGAATGACTAAACACTCAAGTAGTCAAGGCATTGTGTTTGACTACCCTTTCTTTTCTTTCCCCCCACCAGACTCCTTCTATGCACGTTCCTCTCTCTCTCACGTCTCTCTCTCTCCCGCACGTCGCTTTCCTTCCCTCTCCCTTTCAGCCGACATCCCCTGCCCCCTTATCCTTTCCCCTCTCCTTCGGTTTGTCTCTCCCTCCTCCCTCTCTTCTCTAGCACGTTGCTAGCTGCCCCCAACCCTTGAATTTTTTACCTTGCTTCTCCATTTCATTTCCAGCTTCGGTTCTTGCCCACCATTCCCTGTCCTTCGAAGCCCTATCTCCACCAAAGAAGCCTGATCTCCCTGCTGCTACCACTTGCCAAATTCCCCACTCCTCCTAGTCAACTCCTCCCCGCAACAACCCCAACGTTGAATTCTTGCTATGCTGCCAAACGCCTGTCGGCCTAACTCTAGCTTCTGCTCTAGCTATCCAACAAGCCCAACAGTTGCAAGTCAGCCTACTCGTCCACCGCCTAAGGCCAGGCTCTGCACCAGCCCGCGTCTCCACTAAGCTCCCTCCGCAACCACCACCTCACCACGGAACAGCCCCGCCGTTCAGCCTTGAAACTAGCAACTTCAGAACCAGTTTTCCTAGCTTGAGCAGCAAACTTGTTGGCTGTTTTCAGGCCCGTCCTGACCTCGCTTGGTGCTACCGCTTTGGAATTTGTGGCCTGCCTTTGCGTCCCAATCAAAGTGAACTCACCGGCTAGCAAATCTAGCGAGTTTACTCACTAATCTTTGCTTAGGGAGTTAATGATGCTAAATGGTTGATTAGTTAAGTAATTAGGGATTAGGTGGTTAGTTAGAATGGATTAGTGATTTAATTAATCCTTTATGCATGTTAGGTGGTTAGATTAGTGCAATTAGGAAGTAGATATGCCTTAGTATTTATTTAGATAGGTTCGAAAATTTTCCGGGCCTATCTTGATATTTAATTAGGCTTTTCCGGCCTAAGTGTGCATTATTAGTATTTATTAATTAATTTTGGTAATTATTTAATTAATTATTATTTTTCGAAAATTAGATCAGGATAGTCGGTGATCGGAATTTTGAGCTGATTTCAATGGTGTGCTTTGTTTATTTAATTGACTGCTATTTTGTGCAAATTGAGTGTGAATTGTAATTTTGGGATATTTATCCCAAAATTTAATAATTTGCATTTCCTAGAGGATCCTACCAGGCTGGAGAAGAAGAGAAATTTAGAAAGCCATGGAGAGGTTTTTCATAAAGCACACACTTTACTTTAAGGAACTCTGCCCAAAACACTACACCCTCCTTGCCTTATATTGAGATCATGGACGATACCGGCTTGAGTGAGGTCGATGCTGTGGCATCCCAAAAATTCGAGTCATCCTCTAGAGGGAATTAAAGCCTATAATTAGGTAATGAAATTACCTATGGTTTATGTTTTAGCCATTATTTTTCTTAAGGCTATGTGTTATTGCGCTTGTGATCATAAGTTTTTAAATTAGTGTTAAAGGATAAATTTATGAGGATGATTTATTCTTTGGCCATGTGAATTTTAAAATTTAAACTCTATAAAAGAAATAATTAAAGATAAATAATTGAGAGTGAAATTGTGGGTTTAATTAGGTTGGGCCTTAGGCCCATTGGCCTAAGCTTTAATGGGCCAAGCTGGTCGGCCCAATAGAAGCCCACGAAGGGGCTGTCGCTGGCCCAAAAGGAGGCCCAAGAAAAGGAGGCCCAAGCCCATGCATGGGTCTTGCCAAGTGGCAAGAAGAACTCCCATGCATTGGCCAATTGAGAGGCAACCTAATCATTACAAATGATGAGGTTTGGAGGAAATAAAAGGGAAGAAGAGGAGAGAGAATGGCCAGTTAGCCATTCGGCCAAGAGAGAAGGGGAGAGAGAGAGTGAACCGTGCGAGAGAGAGGGAGAGGGTGCGGCCGAGAGGGAGAGGAAGGAGTCGTTGCCGTTCACCGCCGTGTGCCGCCGTTTGTGTGGTCTAGAGGCAAGTTGGGAATCCACTTTCTACTCTTGCACCAATTTTTTGCATGTATGGTCGGAATCTAGAACATTTGAAGGCATGGGAGTGAGGCTAATGAGTTTTGTTCTTGAGTTGCAAGCTGTTTTCGCATGAACCGTTTGAGTCAGAACCTTGTGAGAGCTTGCATGCATGTTTTGAATTCGATTTTGACTTTGATCTCTTCATGAAAGTTGTATCTAACATCTTAAAATACAACATAATAAAATTTGGTACAAAATGATGGAGATTTAATGGGTCAAACTCTCATCCTACGGAGACACCAGATCTGGAACGATTTCGCTGACCTTGTGGTAGATCTGGTCTTGCATGTTGATTTTTATCAAGAATCTCTCTTTGACCTCTTCATGCAACTTGTATAGAACATCTCAAAGATTAACATACTCATATTTGAAGGAAAATGAACAAGTATAGCCTAGTAATCGACTGACTCTTGAAGACGGTAAATCTGGAGACGCGGTATGGGACACCCGAGAATTCATGGACCCATATGGTGACTTTTCTTTGGAAATCTGACTTATATCTCTTAATAAAAGTTGTAAGGGAAATCTTGAAGTAAAACATATCCAAATTTCAGAGAAAACGAAGAAGAATAGGTAGGTGAAAACTCAGTATTTCGGAGGAATATGCACTGGACATTTCGGTGTTAGATCCAGAAGCTTCGTGTGACTGTAGAAAATAATCTAAAAATAATTTTTCCTAGAAGTCTTCATGAAAAATCTACCTTAGTGTCTTGGTAATAACCTGATAAAATTTCGTAATTTTCTGAGATTGTTTGGATATTTTAATTGAATTATTTCGGAAACTGTGCATTCTGTTTTTATCCGAAATTACATGCTGTATTTGTGGGAATTAATTTTGTGTGGAATTTTATTGGTCATGTGCTTTTCATGAAATCATTACCTTATTGTCTTGGTGATTACATGCTTTAATTTCATGATTTTTGGGAATCATATGGATATTTAATTTAAATATTTTCAAAAATGGTACAAGCTGGAATTTAAATAAATTCCAAAAGGCATAATAAATGGATTATTCTAAATTGTATGAATTCCATAAATTTTATTTTTCATCCTGTGGCATGTATAATGATGACTAATGATGCATGTATGAATCAAAGCATGAAAGTGATCTTGTTTGTCATTGCATCATGTGTCGTGCTGAGTTGAGACATAAATTGGTAACCATGAATAAAAGAGATAAATGAGGAGACTGTTGTGGCGGATGATAATGCCTTGGGAGTGTCAGGATGCCCGGGATGGGGGGTGCTGGAAGCCGGATTGTATTGAGATACAAGGCCGGATGTCCTCGGGAGTGTCGAGATGCCCGGGAAGTGGGGGTGCCGGAAGGCCTGGAGGTTTGTGCCTAGGGGGATGCCTCGTGATGCCAGTTGAGATGCGAGATGCTCGGCCAGGGAGTGTAAATGCCGGAAGCCTCGGAGGTCTTTGCCCGAGGGGATGCCTCGTGATGCCAGTTGGGATGCGAGATGCCCGGAATGTGGGGGGCCGGATGCCCGATGGCCTTAAGTGGCTGAATGCCGGAGGTTTTTCTGGAGATGCCCGGATGGGGCGTGAGTGTAAAGTATGGGATGAAATTGATGATCCCGAGAAAGTGATGTGGTGATCGAATTGGAAATTAAAAGTGGAAATTGATATGCATGCATGATATGATGTGATGACGATCACCTATGGCATGATGATATGCATGTATGACATGATATGATGATGATCACCTATGGCATGATGATATGCATGTATGATATGATATGATGATGATGATCACCTATGGCATGATGAATATGCACGTATGACATGATATGATGATGATAAACTATGGCATGATGATATGCATGTATGACATGATATGATGATGATCATCTATGGCATGATGACATGTATGTGATATGATTGTGATGAGGAGGTATGATGGTATGTGCATGGCTTCAAGGTAAGTATGCTTGGATGCATGAGTGGCATGTATGATGTTGTGATCGTATTGTATGATGCATTGAGTGGTTATTGGATTCTTTTACCTGCTGAGTGGTTGTACTCACCCCTTTGGGGACCAACATTTCAGATTAGCAGCATGCCGCTCCCTGCTGTCACGCGGGATGTGTTTTACGGTCTACCATCCGATGTAGAGGTCGAGTGCGAGGAGTTTGGTTGTCCCTCTGTTCCTGGATTGACGTATATTCGAGTGCGCTGTTTAGTCATGTACGATGTAGGCCTGGTTGGGGGCCCTGTTGTCCAGGAGTTCATATTCGTCCACATTCGTCGCGACGGTGTGATGCGTGGGATGTTGCCGCCGCCACCGCCTGATGCACCGGGTTGGGTGTGAGGACCCGTGCGTGATGAGTAGGAGCTGGATCTTTTTGGGGATAGTTAGCCGACACTGATGATGGGGATTTAGCATGTGAGTTGTAGTGGGTCGAGAGTTTCTTTTTGGGGTTTTAAGCCGGGTGTGGCTGAGTCCTGGCTTTTCTTTTGGTGTACCGACCCATGGAAACCCATCTTAAAAATATGTAAATAAAGTGTCGTGGCTTTGTCTTTTCCTATGATGATTAGTGGTGTGCAATTGTATCATGGTTGATGGAGTGTGAGATGGCGATGTTATATTTTGCTTCCGCTAATGAGTCGCACTGGGACCACTTTCAAAAAAAAAATGTGTCTATGATTGACAACGCTTTGGATAAGAGATGAAATTAGGTATAACGCCAGGTGCCTATGGCGACCCTAGGTGGTTCGGGGTGTCACAGATGCTTGGGGGTCACCTTGGATGCCATCTTGATAATGAGATTGGGACGATGCCAGTTACCAAGGGGGGATCGATGCCCAGTTGTTACCAGAAGAGTCGATTAATTTCGACTAATATGATACTGAAAAAGAAAAATGAAAGTCCACGTGTGGTCCATGACTGATACATGTGTGATGCTTGCAAAAGCTGGGTTTGTTTGATATGTATTGTCAAGTCCTTGCATCAATTGAAGCATTGCATCGTATGACTTTGTCAGAATTTCTAAGACATTGCATCGTATGACTTTGTCAGAATTAAAGGAATTAAAGATGCGGATGTAGGAGTTATTGGACAAAGGATTTATTGTCGTAGTGCATCACCCTAGGCAGCGCCAGTTTTGTTCGTAAGAAAGAAAGATGATTCGTTGCGTCTTTGCATCGACTATCAACAACTCAATCAAGCAATGATCAAGAACAAGTATCCATTGCCAAGGATTGATGAGTTATTCGATTGGTTGCAGGGAGCTTCAGTATTTTCCAAGATTGACTTGAGGATAGGTTACCATCAGTTGAGGATTAAGAAGGAGGATATATCGAAGACGGCATTTCGTATGCATTATGGTCATTACGAGTTCACCGTAATGCCGTTTGGATTAACCAATGCCCCAATTGCTTTCATGGATCTGATGAACCGAGTGTTCAAGGAGTACCTAGACTAGTTCGTGATTGTATTCATCGTTGACATCTTGGTATATTCGAAGAGTCCAGAGGAGCATGAAAAACACTTAAGGACGATACTTCAGATCTTGCGACAACATGAGCTATATGCCGAGTTCAATAAATGTGAGTTTTGGCTAATTTGTGTAGCTTTCTTAGGTCACGTGATTCCTAGTGAAGGAATTTCTATGGACTCGAGGAAGATTGAAGCACTTATGAATTGGTCAAGATCAACAACAGTGACCGAGGTTTGGAGTTTCTTGGGATTGGCAAGCTATTATAGATGGTTTGTGGAAAGATTCTCTACGATAGCTATCCTTTTGATATGATTGCTAAAGAATGAAGAAAAGTTTGAATGGATGAATAATTGCGAGCGTAGTTTCCAAGAGCTTGAGCAGAAGCTGACTACCACATCCATGTTAACCATTCCGTCTAGTCCTAAAGGATATGAGATTTATAGCAATTCTTCGTACAAAGGACTAAGCTGTATTTTGATGCAACATGGAAGAGTGGTTGTGTACGCGTCCCGTCAGCTAAGGCCTCATGAGTTGAATTATCTGACGCATGATTTGGAACTGGCAGTGATCATCCTTGCCCTAAAGATTTGGAGGCAATACTTGTGTGGAGAATGGTTCTAGATCTTTACGAACCATCAAAGTTTAAAGTATTTGTTCTCTTAGAAGGACTTGAACATGAGGCAGCATCGTTGGATGGAGCTTCTTAAGGACTATTACTATGACATCTTGTATCATCCTGGAAAAGCCAACAAGGTCACATATACACTAAGTTGGAAGTTATCGATTGCATAGATGATGGTTTAAGAGTGGATTCTACTCTAAGCAGTTTGAGATTCGAATTTCAGGTTTGAGGTATGCCACCTTCTAAGTCTCATGGTTCCCTGAAATTCAGAAAGTTTTGCAAGAGGATGCGGAAAAGAGGAAAGATGATGTCCAAGTTATGGAGGACGGATTATGGAAGTTTTGTGGACAATTGTACATGCCCAACAACGTGGAGTTTAAGGAGGAAATTTTGTCAGAAGCCCATCGTAGCAGTTATAGCATTCATCTGGGCAACACAAAGAAGTATCAGAATATGCACCAATACTATTGGTGGAATGATATGAAGGTAGATATCGCCAAGCTTGTTGCCAAGTGTTTGACATGCCAAAAAGTGAAGGCATAACATTGCAAACCTGATGGACTTTTGCAACCACTAGAGATTCCCGAGTGGAAATGGGAACACATCACAATGAATTTTGTGATAGGATTGTTGAGATGTTAGTGAGGTAATGATTCTGTTTGTGTCGTGGTTGACAGGTTGATGAAGTCTGCTCACTTCATTGCCATATGAAAGGACTTTGCATTAAACAGATATGTTGAATTCTACGTTCAATAGATAGTTCATCTTCATGGGGTGCTAGTGATGATCACATCAAATCGAGATCCAAAATTTAAGGCAGATTTTTGTAAAAGTTTACAAACTACATTGGGAACAAAGTTGTAGTACAGCACAGCCTACCACCCATAGATGGATGGTCAGTCTGAAAGGACTATTTAAATGCTTGAGGATATGTTGTGAGCTTGTAAGGAAGCTAGGAGGAACAGCTTCATCAGGTTGAGTTCGCCTACAACACCAGCTATTCGCAAAGCATCAACATGGCACCATTTGAAGTGTTGTATGGCAAGGCCTGCATAACTCCTGTCTATTGAGACGAAGTTGGTGAACATAATATTACGGGCCCTAAGTTGGTTCAGCAGTCAGTGGACGCCATCAAGATCATTTGAGAAAGGCTTAAGACCACCCAAAGTCGTCAAAAGAGTTATGCAGATAAATAACGTAGGCCCTTGGAGTTTCAAGTAGGCGAACATGTATTACTTAAGATGTCACCGATGCAAGGTACTTTGCATTTTGGTAAGAAAGGGAAGTTAAGCTCGAGGTGTGTTGATTTCTTTGAGATTTTGGAGTAAATTGAACTTTGGCTTATCGTCTCGCATTGCCACTAGGATTTGCTCAAGTGCATGATGTCTTCCGCGTGTCGATGTTGAGAAAGTATGAACCTAATTCGACCCACATGCTAAATTTTGAGGAAATAGATGCGGACGACAGGGTGTCGTACATGGAAATGCTAGTTCAAATAGTAGATCGAAAGGAATAGGTGCTATGCAGCAAGATGATTCCCTTAGTCAAAGTGGTCTGGCAACACCATAGATTGGAGAGAGCCACCAAAGAAAGCAAAGATTCGATGAGACGTTAACACCTTCACCTTTTTGTTGAAGAGTTATAATGATTCAAATTTCGAGGACGAAATTTTTGTAAGAGGGGAAGAGTTGTGATATCCCGAAAATTGGTCCCTATTTCGAAATATATGAAATGGTTATTTTAGTAATGCACTTATGGTTACTTTACTTTGAACTAATCACTTATGAGTTAACTAATCTATTGGGCAAAGTCATATAGGGTTAAAACGTGAAAGATTAGAGAATTCGATCAGGGATAGACTGTTGAACCATAAAGATCGACAAGAGCCAATACTACGCTATTATAAATCAATTAATGAATGGATATCTCACGCTTCGATCCTCCGAGTGTGTGCCCATCCCTCAGCGGTCGATTAAATAGTGACGTCCCAGGATGCATCGCCGATCCATTCATTTTAATGCGCATGCGGAAGCGAATAATTAATCCCCAGACAATAACAAGATAGGATAGAAATAGAAAAGTAGGGCTGTGAATTTTTCTCAAACGACAACACACTTATCTACATATCAGGTCAAGTCATTTAGAACATTAGCCGATATATACAAGGTTTACAAAAAGGGGGAGGGCTACGAGTACTGCGACCCTCTACTCATTGGAGTCCTCAACTGAGTACTCCAAGGTCCCTAGGTCTGACAGATACGGGTCGACCACCGAACCACCAGGAGGATCTGCCATGCCTTTTCCAAAAGCAACCTCCAGCTCATACACAGGTATCTCAGATTCTAGTATGGGACCATCTCTTTGTCCATTCCGTGCACATCGGTACCATGATTTGTATTGATGGGGTACCTTATGGGGTAGAGCCTCATCAACCTAGACCACGAACCTTATGAGCTCATAAACCCAACCTCTTGGTCTCCCATGAAGCGGAATGTAAGAGGTATGCTCTGTGACTTTCTTCGGCTGTCCAAAATGCTCAGGAGAAGCTGCCATTTAAAGACCTGAAAATGTTATCCCACAACGGAGTGAGACGATGTCTTAGTAAGTTCACCCCTGAAACTCCGACTAGGAAGGAAATACGCCCCAATGGCTGCCTAAGCACAAGCATGAGTTAGAGGACTTACCTTTGCCTCTGCTCCATCCTGCAAGTCAGTATGATTCAACCACTCAACCAATCAATTCAATTCAAATCGAATCAAGTCATCAAGTCAAATCAAGTCATCAATCAACGGACTCAGTCGATTCCATGTCATCATGACCATCTCTCGGTCAACTCAATCAATACTATCTATAAAGTCCGATCTCATCAAGAACTGCTCACCCTAAGCTGAAGATAGATAGTATAGCTTTCCCAAAGCTAGTAATAGAGTATATTGCTCTCACTAAGCTGACATATCAAGGCCCTTAGGCTGATATCCTATACTGCTAATGCTCACCGAAGCTGTGCGATTCTTAATGCTTACCGAAGTTGTGCGATACTTAGGGTATACTGCTCACTCTAAGCTGATGTATCAAGCCTGCAGGCTGATACAGTATACCATTCTAGTCAATCAACAAATTCACCACTTTTATCATACCCGATAAAAATACTCGTGTGTGGGTACACGGTCGGCCTTAACCAAAATACAATATTTCTCTTTAAAAAAATCCCACCATTTCCAATAGTCCACCAACACATTTTTGGCACTGTAAACCAACGCCCGGTAAGGTCCATTCATGGTATCAGAGTCATGATTTCGTTTTTAATGTTATCCATTCCATGCACTTGATAGATGAATCCAATGCTAAGAAGATCTCTTCATATCATGTCTACAGAACCAAAAATCCTCGAAGCACCCGTTTCTCTTACTCCTTCTCCTTCATCTTCAACCCCTCCAGAATTTCGTGTTTCCAATGCTTCTAAGATAGATTATCTTTATGAAGTCTCTCTTAGTGATGAAACCAAGATTTCTGAAACTCAACTTCCTCTCATGAACCCTTACTCCGCTTTTGCCAAAGCCAACTCATCATTCTCACCTATCCGCTCCATCCGCCAACTTATTCACCAAACTCCAAAGCAAGTAAAGGAGTACGTCCAGTCCTCCAAATTCGACCAGCACCCCATTCCTGCTACTGAAAAGGAGTACTTTATTACTCTTCATATCCCTCCAGAGTTTCCCAAACAATGGGCTCAATAGGGATACACTCATGTCCATTATGGTGCTGTTCGTCTTGCTCTCACTTTCCATGGTCGTAAATGTTTACCAGTTGTGGCAAGAATTGCGTTGTTGGATACTAGGTTTTTATAATACCAGCATGCTTGCATCGGTACTATTCAAACTACTTTGAACGCTGGAACAGTCTTTGTGATTTTATATCCAAACTTCAACATCGCCCTTTCAGATCCCCAGCTTCTTTCCTTCTTAAAAGTCCAAGTACAGCTCACTGGAGCTCCTCAAACTGCTGACTCTATAGCTGCAACCCTACATTACCAGATGGTTTATCGAGTGCAAAATCATGCTCTTGATCTCAACTTCAATAATGGTAATGAAGACACCTTGTTTATATCTATGCAAAATGATCAGGCATCATGCATCCATGTTCCCAGACAAATCCCGAAGGATACGTTGGCCAAGCTCCTTCCAAAGACTTGGATCACCAACTATGAAAAGCTACACCAGCATAACAAGCCTTTCCAGTCTACGTACTTTGAGTTCGTCAGGAAAAAAGATGGAACTATTTCCATCAAATTTGGCAAGGAAAAGGAAGAAAGTCCTTCTATCTTCCAGACCCTTTTCATGATTGAACCATGTGTTCCTCAATCAATTTCCGAGCCAGATCCAAAAAAGCTTGTTCGACATTTTGACGGTGATGGACCTCCTGTGCATTACTACTATGGTCATTGTATTTGGGATCTTTTTTGCCAATGTTCACATATACAAATTCCCCTGACGAGGTAGACCCTCTTGCAAGACCTCCACCTTGACGGAAAAGGCCAAAGGATAAGCTGTACCAAAGGTACTTGAACGGAGATCCCTCCGTTGATACTCTTGGAGAGTGTGACAAATACCAGTTCATGATTTCTTATGCACCACCTCCTCCACTAGAGTTCAATACTACATCCCAAGCTTCACCAGATCCACCAAAATCACCCACACCATCTCCTCCTATTAAAAAAAAAAAACAAGCTCTCGCTCCGTTTTATAAGCCAATCCTAAAATGGGCTAAGAAGCATTCTTACCCACTTGAAGCCCCAGCAGAAACACCACCCACTTCTTCCATTGCTATGTTCCATGATACTGACTTTCCCCCTTTTGTCAGAGAAAGTTCTAAACTCTCGGTTCCCGCTTCAGAGGAATTCATTGATCCACAAAGCAGATATCACCATGTTCCTAAGATAGCTGCCCCCACTGATGTTGACAAACATGGAAGGCAGAACAGAACTCCTGCTACTAAAGCTGTTCTAAATTGGCAATCAGAGACTCTGTTAGCACAAAACAATGCCTTCAAGGCAATTGATTCCAAGATTGGAAATGTGCAACAAGATCTCCGAAAGTATGATGAGACCACAAAGAAAATGGTTTCTAAATTCCAGAAGAGGCTAAATGCCTTGGAATCAGGACAACATCTAGGGTATCATCATCTGGAGAGCCCAAAGCTGGAGATAGAAAAACTCAAAAGGCAAATCCAACTCCTTGAAGAAGGAAGGTTCAGACCTTTTGATCCTTTAGCAACTCCTGTCAGAACGGGGTATTTACCTCCACCACCCCAGACGTCTATTTTTACTACCATCCTAGAAGATTCTTTCAGAAAAGAACCAAATATGGCAGAATTACGAAATCGTCTCAAAAATTTGCAGAAAGACAAAGGAAAAGAGAAGATGTCTACAGAATCAAGTTCGATTGTTATAAAAGAAAGACCAGATCAGATAATGTTATCCAATCCATTAGAATCTTTTCTAAAGGATTTGGGTACTCAGGAACCTGACCCTGTTATCCAACAGCCTGATCCTGCCATTCTAGAAAATCAGATTTTGTTTCCAACTGAACAAACTTCTCTTGGCATCTTTGATACCGAATCGATTCAAGTATCTCTTTTGTCCTCTTCATCCTTTTCAATTCCTACAGTTGATTCCCTCCCTATTGAACCAATCACTTCATCAATATTCATGGTTGACCCTCCAGATCATGAGATGGAATCAAACTATTTTGAGCCAGAAAATGTTCAGGCAGACAACCCTGGACGGCATGCCTTTTGGAAAAGGGATGGTGCTACCTTTAGGCCAAAAGGAATAACTTTCCATTGGAAGTGCTGATTCGGAATACAGAATCCTGTTTTGGATCTGTCTTCAGGATAGATGCCCAATTGCCAAAATCCGGCTTTGAGGCCAAACTTGGAATATATGTGGGCTTTGGTTAGACCGGTAAAGAGAGAATCTCTGGAGGGTAAAGGGAATTTGTCATCTTGGAGAAAAAGGTTGACAGGTTGATAGTTGATTACTAGTCTCATTTTTCCCCAGTTTTGCTCGGCGCGCTTATTGACATAAAAGGCTTCGCAAGCCCATTGAGAATTGGAGACTTCAATAAGGCCTTGCTGCAATAGTTCTGAGCATTCCGTTTGAGCTAAAGCCAGATGTTCTGGCTTCATTCCCATATGACTCGCTTTGGTTGGATTGATATGTTCATTCTTTTTTAAAGGAAGGCGAACAAAGAACTCTGGATTTTCCCATAAAGGATGGGAACACTTTTGAGCAAATTCCGAATGGGATTCTGAACAAAATTCTAACAACTTTTGCATGATTGGATCTAATAGACTCATCTGAATGGAAAAGAGTCTCTGGATATTGACGAACTCAGAGAATTGGTCTTTATACCTAAGACCTTTTCCAGGAATGATACAGAGCTGAGAGATTTGAGTCATGATATCCCACCCAATTATTAGATCTTTATTGGGGAGACTGGATCCAAAATTTTTTATGGTTATGGAACACTCTGGAAAGAACTGGACAGTTACGGGAGTGGTCCTGACATTTGTGGAGAAAGTATCTCCTAAGGCTGAGTTGAAATATCGAACATAAGGAGTCCAATATTCTTCAGGCAGAACTTTAGTATCTAGAATGGAGCAACTTGCTCCAGTATCAATGAGAGCAATAACAGTGATAGGTTTGGCAAACTTCGAGGTGAGGATTTTTACAGGGAAGTGGGGACAGTGAGTTTGACTTGAAAATATGTCAAGGCTTGGTTCTGAAGATGTGGGGGATATGTGAAAAATGTCTTCAGATTCCGAGTCTGACTCAGTCTCATTGGAAGTTTCATAGGAGGGAATGACATAAAGAGTTTGTTCAGATGGTTCTTCATTAGCAGAGAATAAGGATTCAGTATCATCATTTTCAAAAGAAATACCTGTTTCATTCTCAATGTGATGAATTAGACGATTCTGACCTTTTATTGCTTGAGGACAATTTTTGGCAAAATGTCCTTTCTGGTTGCAGATGAAGCAATGGTTTGATTTTTTTATGGCCTCGTGCGATCCTTTCTCTTGTGTAGGTATCGCCATTTCTTCTTTTTCCGGAAGTTCTTGGGGCCATGTTTGGACTTATTCATCCAGAACTTCTTAAAATGTTTCTTCTTCCGAGAAAACTTACCACAAGTACCATCATAGTCTTGCTTGGAACATTTGATCTTTAACTTCTGGCGAGAACAGGCTGTCTCGAGACTTTTGTCATCTGTGATGTAGGTACGGATCATCTGGCGTTTTAAGCATAGTTCTTCAAGGCATAGATGGATTTCTTGTTGTATTTCTCCCAAGGGAATATCTTGTATTCTCCTTTGTCTTCCAAAGAAAGATCTTTCAACCATCTGGGATAATTCTTTAGGAATGGAAGTTAGGAGAACATGTTTCAGATTTGGATCAGCTCCAATTTGATAGAAAAGCTTAAGCATATTCGATAATGCTTATCAAGATATTTCTTCTGGAGAGAGCAACATTTTCTTTCGAAAAATTCTCTTCTCTTCATTTCTATGAGGTCTGTGGGTTTCCCCACAAAGATATGATATAAGATGGTGATGGCATGGCTGAAATCAGGTGACATTAGAAAATGAATTTGGTTTTGTTCTGAAACTGATTTCCACCAAAGTTTGAGGCTTCTTGAGAACCTCGTAACAAAGTTGTAAGGGACATCATTCATATCATGGTTGGTGATGGACTGAGTATTCAACCATGTCCATAGACTTAGAACCAGGGATAGAGAGTAAATTTCCTGTAGGTATGCATCCCACAGTAGGCGAACAACTCCGTTCAAGCCCTTCAGGGATAGCCTTTTAGAAGAAAACCACTCAGCCATTTATTTCAGAGCCTAGAGACACTCAGAGATGCCAGGATGGAAACATTTCTAACCTACCCAAGCTGCATTTCTTGGAGCATCCTACCAAGCTGGAGAAGAAGAGAAACTTAGAAAGCCATGGAGAGGTTTTTCACAAAGCACACACTTTATTTTAAGGGACTCTACCCAAAACACTACACCCTCCTTGCCTTATATAAGTAATAAAAGGTCACAAACAGACACACAGGGACCAAGCTCACGGGTCCAGATACAAACAGAGGCACTGGAAACTTCCGGGAGGGAATTATTCGCACACTATGAATAATAAATGTACTGTGAACAGTACTTTCCCTAGCCTAGTGCTACAGTAAAAGTGAACAGTGACTTGCTATAGTGAAATTGTACGGACTCAACGGTCTCGTCCGTCACGAGCATTGTAGCTACAGATTAAGTCATCTAAGCTGCATTCTAGAAGATGTTCCTCATATTTCTGTTCAAGGGCTTCAAGGTCTTCTGGTGAAAGGATTTGGTTCAGCCGTCATGATGAGGATGGTTCTACATGAGCCCAATGGGATGCTTCTTCTTCAGCCCAGTTTGTATTATCACTTGTAGTGTTGGCAGGAATGCTTGGCTGAGGCCAATTGGATGGCTGTGCATAGAAGGATGTGTCCATGTTTTGGAATAAGGACGAAGGTCCTAGATTATAGAGATCTTGGGAAAGAGGACCTCCAAAGCGTGCATAGGGGTCTTGAGTAGACTGGAGAATATCATCTTCACTTGTCATTTCATGATCTTGGGATAATGTAGCTTGTCTGTATTGCTTGAGTGCTTCCTTAGCTTCTGGTGCTAGGTCATAATGATCCCACGTAGTGGGTACATTATTCCAAACGTCAGCGGGAATGGTTTTGTTTTCCTGGCACAAGATTCTCTGGAGATCTCGGTACTGATGTTCACAAGATCTAACAGATCTTGGATAAGATTTGTGAATTCGAGCTTCTCAACTGTCTAAGTGAGGTCTATAGGCTATGGTTCCTATTTCCGTGGAGCATCGAGGATGTTTCCATTATTTTTGAAAAAATACCATGCATGTCGGAAAAACAGGATGGTATGGACTTCAGGATTTGGGGTTACGGTTCTTAGTTCTTTCTCCAAGAGATGTTTCCAGTGAGTAGGATGATACAACCAATTAAGAAAGTCTAAGAGATTCTTATCACTTTCTTTTTCAACATTTCTTCCGAGTAAGAATATCCTGGTGTGGTTGGCAATGAACCTTCTGGTTGGAATTTCAATAGCTATCAAGTACTTATTGGTTAAGTACCATAATAACGTCTTGAGTTGATCAGGGAAATCATCTTCCTTCCAGATAAGAGGATGAATGAATGGATAATCCGAATTTAATCCAAAAGGATAAAGAATTGAACCTCCATTGAATCTGAACAGATCTGTGTGGTATTGCCACATAAGGTTCTCCAAATTCTCAGCGAGGCTGTCATTCTGGATTTGCTGAATAATCTCCTGAGGATATTTCCAACTTTGCAAATCTTTGATCTTCTCAATCTTGTAGTTTACGCCATGATTGAGCATATGGAAAGCAAGCCTCTTGATGTACATGTTGATTTCGGCTGGTGCTTTGGGTCTTGACAAGAAGTCAGCAAGCACATTCTTCTTTCCAGGAATATGTTTGGTTTCAAAAGAGTATTTTGAAAACCATTCAGCCCATCGAAGCAGTTGAGAGTTCGGAATCTGCTTCTATTTAAACTTGGTCATCTGAGAGAAAGATGCCATGTTTAATTCTACCAGGAAGTGATGGCCGATGAGATGGAATTCGAACTTTTTGGATCCAGTCTCCTCGATAAAGATCTAATAATTGAGTGGGATATCATGACTCAAATCTCTCAGCTTCGTATCATTCCTGGAAAATGTCTTAGGTATAAAGACCAATTCTCTGAGTTCGTCAATATCCAGAGACTTTTTTCCATTCAGATGAGTCTATTAGATCCAATCATGCAAAAGTTGTTAGAATCTTGTTCAGAATCCCATTCAGAATTTGCTCAAAAGTGTTCCCATCCTTTATAGGAAAATCCAGAGTTCTTTGTTCGCCTTCTTTTCAAGAAGAATGAAGATATCAATCCAACCAAGGCGAGTCATATGGGAATGAAGCCAGAACATCTGGCTTTAGCTCAAAGGGAATGCTCAGAACTATTGCAGCAAGGCCTTATTGAAGTCTCCAATTCTCAATGGGCTTGCGAAGCCTTTTATGTCAATAAGCGTGCCAAGCAAAACAAGTTGAATCATACTGACTTGCAGGATGGAGTAGAGGGAAAGGTAAGTCCTCTAACTCATGCTTGTGCTTAGGGCAGCCATTGGGGCGTATTTCCTTCCTAGTCGGAGTTTAAGGGGTGAACTTGTTAAGACATTGTCTCACCCTGTTATGGGATAACATTTTCATGTCCTTAGATGGCAGCTTCTCTCGAGCATTTTGGACAGCCGAAGAAAGTCACAGAGCATACCTCTTACATTCCACTTCATGGGAAATCAAGAGGTTGGGTTTATGAGCTCATAAGGTTCGTGGTCTAGGTTGATGAGGCTCTACCCCATAAGGTACCCCATCAATACAAATCATGGTACCGACGTGCACGGAATGGACAAAGAGATGGTCCCATACTAGAATCTGAGATACTTGTGTATGTGTTGGAAGTTGCTTTTGGAAAAGGCACGGTAGATCCTCCTGGTGGTTCGGTGGTGGACCCGTATCTGTCAGACCTAGGGACCCCGGAGTACTCAGTTGAGGACTCCAATGAGTAGAGGGTCAGTAGTACTCTGTAGCCCTCCCCCCCTTTTTTGTAAACCTTGTATATATCGGCTAATGTTCTAAACGGCTTGACCTGATATGTAGATAAGTGTTTGTCATTGAGAAAAATTCATAGCCCTACTTTTCTATCCTATCTTGTTATTGTCCGGGGATTAATTATTCGCTTCCGCATGCGCATTAAAATGAATGGATCGGCAATGCATCATGGGACGTCGCTATTTAATCGACTGCTGAGGGATGGGCACAAAATCGGAGGATCGAAGCGTGAGATATCCATTCATTAATTGATTTATAATAGCGTAGTATTGGCTCTTGTCGATCTTTATGGTTCAACAGTCTATCCCTGATCGAATTCTCTGATCTTTCACGTTTTAACCCTATATGGCTTTGCCTAATAGATTAGTTAACTCGTAAGTGATTAGTTCAAAGTAAAGTAACCACAAGTGCATTACTAAAATAACCATTTCATATATTTCGAAATAGGGACCAATTTTCGGAATATCACAACTCTTCCCCTCTTACAAAAATTTCGTCCTCGAAATTTGAACCATTATAACTCTTCAACAAAAAGGTGAAGGTGTTGATGTCTCATCGACTCTTTGCTTTCTCCAGTGGCTCCCTCCAATCTGTGGTGTTGCCATACCACTTTGACTAAGGGAATCATCTTGCTACATAGCACCTATTCCTTTCGATCTACTATTTAAACTAGCATTTCCATGTACGACACCCTGTCGTCCGCATCTATTTCCTCAAAATTTAGCATGTGGGTCGAATTAGGTTCATACTTTCTCAACATTGACACGCGGAAGACATCATGCACTTAAGCAAATCCTAGTGGCAATGCGAGACGATAAGCCAAAGTTCAATTTACTCCGAAATCTCAAAGAAATCAACACACCTCGGGCTTAGCTTCCCTTTCTTGCCAAAATGCAAAGTACCTTGCATCGGTGACATCTTAAGTAATACATGCTCGCCTACTTGAAACTCCAAGGGCCTACGCTATTTATCTACATAACTCTTTTGACGGCTTTGGGTGGTCTTAAGCCTTTCTGAAATGACCTTGATGGCGTCCACTGACTGCTAAACCAACTTAGGGCCTGTAATATTATGTTCATCAACTTCATCTCAATAGACAGGAGTTATGTAGGCCTTGCATATCCTCAAATGGTGCCATCTTGATGCTTTGCAAATAGCTGGTGTTGTAGGCGAACTCAACCTGATGAAGATGTTCCTCCTAGCTTCCTTACAAGCTCACAACATATCCTCAAGCATTTGAATAGCCCTTTCAGACTGACCATCCATCTATGGGTGATAGGCTGTGCTGTACTACAACTTTGTTCCCAATGTAGTTTGTAAACTTTTACAAAAATCTGCCTTAAATTTTGGATCTCGATTTGATGTGATCATCACTAGCACCCCATGAAGATGAACTATCTATTGAACGTAGAATTCAACATATCTGTTTAATGCAAAGTCTTTTCGTACGGCAATGAAGTGAGCAGACTTCATCAACCTGTCAACCATGACTCAAATAGAATCATTACCTCACTGACATCTCAACAATCCTATCACAAAATTCATTGTGATGTGTTCCCATTTCCACTCGGGAATCTCTAGTGGTTGCAAAAGTCCATCAGGTTTGCAATGTTGTGCCTTTACTTATTGGCATGTCAAACACTTGGCAACAAGCTTGGCGATATCTACCTTCATATCATTCCACCAATAGTATTGGTGCATATTCTAATACTTCTTTGTGTTGCCCAGATGAATGCTTTAACTGCTACGATGGGCTTCTGACAAAATTTCCTCCTTAAACTCCACATCGTTGGGCATGTACAATTGTCCACGAAACTTCAATAATCTGTCCTCCGTAACTTGGACATCATCTTTCCTCTTTTCCGCATCCTCTTGCAGAACTTTCTGAATTTCGGGGTCTGTCGACTATAGCATCTTAATCTTCATTGCACTTTCGGATCAATTCTGAAGGTAACCATGAGACTTAGAAGGTGGCATACCTCAAACCTGAAATTCGAATCTCAAACTCCTTAGAGTAGAATCCACTCTTAAACCATCATATGTGCAATCAATGACTTCCAACTTAGCGTATATGTGACCTTGTTGGCTTTTCCAGGATGATACAAGATGTCATAGTAATAGTCCTTAAGAAGCTCCATCCAATGATGCTGCCTCATGTTCAAGTCCTTCTAAGAGAACAAATACTTTAAACTTTGATGGTTCGTAAAGATCTGGAACCATTCTCCATACAAGTATTGCCTCCAAATCTTTAGGACAAAGATGATTGCTGCCAATTCCAAATCATGCGTCAGATAATTCAACTCGTGAGGCCTTAGCTGATGGGACGCGTACACAACCACTCTTCCATGTTGCATCAAAATACAGCCTAGTCCTTTGTACGAAGAATTGCTATAAATCTCATATCCTTTAGGACTAGACGGAATGGTTAACATGGGTGTGGTAGTCAGCTTCTGCTCAAGCTCTTGGAAACTACGCTCGCAATTATTCGTCCATTCAAACTTTTCTTCATTCTTTAGCAATCGCATCAAAGGGATGGCTATTGTAGAGAATCTTTCCACGAACCATCTATAATAGCCTGCCAATCCCAAGAAACTCCAAACCTCGGTCACTGTTGTTGATCTTGACCAATTCATAAGTGCTTCAATCTTGCTCGGGTCCATAGAAATTCCTTCACTAGGAATCACGTGACCTAAGAAAGCTACGCGAATTAGCCAAAACTCGCATTTACTGAACTCGACATATAGCTCATGTTGTCGCAAGATCTGAAGTACCGTCCTTAAGTGTTTTTCATGCTCCTCTGGACTCTTCGAATATACCAAGATGTCAACGATGAATACAATCACGAACTAGTCTAGGTACTCCTTGAACACTCGGTTCATCAGATCCATGAAAGCAATTGGGGCATTGGTTAATCCAAATGGCATTACGTTGAACTCGTAATGACCATAATGCATACGAAATGCCGTCTTCGATATATCCTCCTTCTTAATCCTCAACTGATGGTAACCTATCCTCAAGTCAATCTTGGAAAATACTGAAGCTCCCTGTAACCAATCGAATAGGCCATCAATCCTTGGCAATGGATACTTGTTCTTGATCATTGCTTGATTGAGTTGTCGATAGTTGATGCAAAGACGCAACGAATCATCTTTTTTTCTTACGAACAAAACCGGCGCTACCCGTGGTGATGCACTACGACAAATAAATCCTTTGTCCAATAACTCCTACATCCGCATCTTTAATTCCTTCAATTCTGACAAAGTCATACGATGCAATGCCTTAGAAATTAGCTCCGTCCCTAGGGCCAACATAATCACAAACTTTATCTCCCTTTCAGGGGGCAAACCAGGCAACTCCTCAAGAAAGACATTGACAAACTCTCACATTATTGTGGTGTCCTCCATCATTGCCTCTTTAATCGACATATCAAGCACGGTCATTAAATAACCCTAGCAACCCACATTTAATAATCGGGTTGCCTCAAGTGATGAAATTAAAGAAATCGAGGGTCTTCCTTGATTCCCAACAAACTCGAAACTACCACCTGCTATTGGGTTAAAGTGAATTGCTTTATGATAAAATTCCATCATAACTCGTCACTTGGTGAGCCAATCCATATCAAAATCATACATCACCAGCATAATTAAGTCTATACTTTTATCCTGTCATCGACCTCTCAACTGTCTATGTGCTTTTAAGAATCAAGGACACGGAATTAGTACATATGAATAAGCTTTCCAAAGATTCATGGCTTATGATCATTTCGGTCACAAAAAGGGATGCGTGCATCTTATAAAACTCGTTCAAGCACTAAGTGACCCAATTCAAACATATGCTTCAATTGATGCAAGGACTTGACAATACATATCAAACAAACCCAGCTTTTGCAAGCATCACACATGTATCAGTCATGGACCACACGTGGACTTTCATTTTTCTTTTTCAGTATCATACTAGTCGAAATTAATCGACTCTTCCGGTAACAACCGGGCATCGGTCCCCCCTTGGTAACCGGCATCGTCCCAATCTCATTATCAAGATGGCATCCAGGGTGACCCCCAAGCATCGACCTCACTCAGGCCGGTATCGTCCACGATCTCAATATCGGGACGGCATCCTGGGCTTTACCCCAGGCAATGACCTAGCATCCCCCAACGTTGGCATATAAGTCCATTGTGTGTCCATGTGTTTCAAGCATCAATCAATTCATTTTATCTTTGAACTTTTAGCTGGGTGAAAGGCCTGAACGCATGCCATGCAAAGTGAATCAATGAACAACTCTTATACCTTGTTAGACGCATGCCAAACCCAACTAACAACATGCCTCAATATTGTCCCGGGATAAAGTTTGAGTCATGCACCCACTTCGGTACATGTCCAAAGTCACCGAGACCATTCCTCGACATCCGGGTACGCTCGACACTCACGCGAGATCATGAACTTACTCGATGCGGCAACAAGCAATAGCAACACAACAAGCATAACGATACAAAGCCAACACAAACAAACGATGACATGATCCTAAAATTGATAAGCGTAGCACATTGCCCTATCGCAGAGTTAGGAAAATCTACTTACTACTTTTTGGACCTAACTCTAAGATGCTCCTTTGGTAACCAGACGGCTCCTAAGGTGGCTTGGTGAGGAAGGCGTGAGAGAGAGGAAAGAGATGAAGAGGAAAGGTGAGAATGGTTAAGCTTCCAAAATGTGTGGATGGCTTCTCCTATTTATAGGCCTCTTCCTCTTAGATGTTTATACGAACTCATGATTACGCCTAAATGACGAGTTGACCTACCTATTTTCCCGAGTTGGTGCCTAGGTCCTTTAGTGTTGGCTATGTGATTGGTCAATCTATTCGCTTGCTCTCTAATGCTCAATCTAGGCTCATTATTGCCTATGGTGCCCAAGGGATACATAAGCCCCTTTTAATGCCTAATGTTTTCTTCTAATTAGTTGGTCCATACCGTGTTCACCAAGGCTACAATCTAGGGCCATCATAACCTAAGATTCTAGGGGACACCTAAGTAGGCAACTCACCTCTCTCATTAATTGCCAAGATTTCATGTAATCATGTGGCACCCCCGCAACGGCCCCCCTTCCGTTAGGGTCGCCACAGTCCACTTACCTTCCAATTGACCTTATAATATTTCACTCTCATACCATAGAATTGTAATGGGTCCATAAGTCCTTGGGGTTTATATCATTTAGATCGGTCCCAGCGCAGTTCATATAGCGGAAGCATATTCAAATCTCCCTATCCATACTCCAACAAAATAATGCAATGCACACCAACTACACATTTTATATAAGTTAGAGACGAACACTTTTATTTACATAACTTTGATGGGCATCATGAGTCGGTACATCAAAAGGCCAAGGCTTTTCTAAGCTCGGCTATAACCAAAAGTACCTGACTCTACAGTAGTCATGTACATCGGTCCATCATTTAGTGTCGGCGGTCCAAAAAGAAGCTTCATCTTATGTCCATCGCACTCAGTCACACCCAACCCAGTTCGTCAGCAGGTGGCGGCGGTAGCATCCCCAGCATAACCCCACCGCGGCGTACATGTACAAACAAAAACTCTTGAATAACAGGGCTGGCGGGTGATCCAACGTCATACAAAACCAAAACCTGCACACGAACAAAAACTAGCCCTCGCATCTCGGGGTGATGATGCTCCGTACATCCGCACTCGACATCAGTCGGTATGCCATAGAAAGTACTAGGGGTGACTGGCGACAGAGACATATCTCCTAGTCTGAAATGTTAGTCCCCAAAAGGGGTGAGTACAACCACTCAGCAGTAAAAGATCCACCAAACTACACAATGCAACAAGCAAGACAACCAAGATTTCATGCACATAACATCTATGCAACCATGCATATAAATCCATAAGGTTCGTCCCATACCTTAATAACCACATTTTCAATGCCAAAAAATACCAACTCACAATTCGTAGACAACTCATGTACCATGCCATATGCACACACATGTACACGATTCATTTCCCATTTTGATATTCAAAAAGATCTCATTTTCCCAAGGGACTAGTGTTTGCATCCATCCGGGCTTTCGCATCCAATCTTGGCATCGCGAGACTTCCGGCACACCTCCGGGCATCCAGCACACACCTCCGGGCATCCAATTGGCGTCGACTCACTTGACCCTATGGGCATCCCAACACTCCCGGGGCATCGTCGACTTAGTCATCCGACGGAATCATCAACAACATGATATATATACACGTATATGTCTCACTTTGAAAATAACATTTGGTGCCATACGATATGTTAAATGTCACCACATCCATTGTATAAACAACAACTCATAGAGCAATTGAATTGTTCTAGAAATAAAATAGTTTTCGAGCAAAACAGAATGCACTTCACTAATTGAAATCAGTTGAGCAAAGTCGGAGTAAAACAGCTTAAAAACTAGAATGTGCAGTTTTAATGAAATTTTCTGAATTACCCCTAAATGAACTCAGAAAATTATGAATTTTGAATATGTTATATATAAGATCTAGTGGTAAAATTTTCGTGGAGAAATCTAAGTCAAATTCATTGTAGATCAAGAGCTATAATCGCTATAACTCTCCCTAACCCTCTGTAACAGTTTCCAGGATTAACATTTACAGAGAAAAATCGTTTCACCGACCAATAATTGTTCGTTTCTTCTAAAATTTTAGTATGTTACTCCTCAAGATGTCATCTACAACTTTGATCAAGGACACGAAGTCAAATTTCAACTAGATAATTGCATAAAATTCACGGAGTCGCGAAAGGTCAAGCTGTTTTTCCATGAAACAGTTTACTAGTCCTAAGGAACTACTTCTGTTCTTTCGAATTCCAGCATCCAGCATCACAATTCAAGCATCTCCAAAATTTATTACACTTCACTAAACAACCACATCACAGAAAAATGTAGATCAATGGACTCTCACTTGCCTTAAGTCCAACGCAACCATAGCAAGCAAAGCAGCGACTTGAGGACTTTGGGCGCGGCTCAATCGACGGCGAAGCTAGGTGACGTCGATGGTGGCAGCAGGTGCACGCACGGCGGGGCTGGTCTCCTTCTCCCCCTCGCCGATGCACCCTCACAACTCTCTCTTTCTCTTGGTCACTCTCCCTTTTCTCTCGATCACTCTCTCTCCCTCAGTCATTCCCTCGTTCATTCTGCCCCTTTCTTTTCCTTTTAATTTCTTAATTAGCTAGTAATCATGAGGTTTTGCATGGGAAGGACAAGTGGAAGATGGTTATGGACAAGTGTAAAATGGCATGCATCTTCCTTTGCCCCCCTGTCCGATTCTCTTCTCCTCCCTCCCCCTTTCTTTCGGTCGACGGCTTTAGGGCCTCCATGGGCTACTTGAGCCCCAAAGTTTTGGGGCCAAAAGAAAGTCCAAATAAAAAGGCCCATAAACTTTATAATATAACCCATAATCTTTGCACCATTATGAAGAATTTCATTATTTCTCTTAAAGAAATAAATTTTGCATTCTCATAATCCAATTGCTTCATATACAACTGCATAACCAAAGTTCTTGCATGGAAAAGAAATTCGATCAAGCAGTAAGATTTCTTTTCCTTATTTGTCGAATCGCACAATGAAGAGATGTACATGATTCTCAAGTTCGACCCAACTCCTCAAAATTTTATCCTTAAATTTCAGCATGCATGTTCATCACACAAGACCGAATTCCATCCCTTCGTAACTTGAAAAATATTATTCAATCATAGTCCAAAGTTTTTCTCTTGTTGCACGGTTGATCAGTCCATTGCTAGACATATAATATCAATCCAATAAACAAGTATGAATTAATGCCCATAAATGATATCAATGCCACAGTCCGGCGATACTCCCATTGATTGATCATGACTATCACCTATCCGAGGATTGTCTAAATTTTTGGATGCCACAAATCATAAGGCTTAGATGTGTTCACATTAGCCAACTTGCTCTCCAAGTTTATTCTCTTGAACACACTAAGATCCAAAAGCATTTAATGTTCACATTAGGCCTTCGTCCCAACCATTTCACCTCAGAATAATATGAAATTTAAGTATATTATAGATTAAGATGTTTTGAATAACTTTTATGAAGGAAGTTTCTCCATATTTGAAGCACAAAGATCTCTATAAAATTGGAAAGCAGGAAAGTTCCAATAGTTTCCAAAAATTGGGATGTGAAAACCTATGAAACTCAAGGTGGCATCAAGGCTATAGGATAGCCATAATTAGCTCCAACGTGTCCTATTTTTATTGGGACACTTGGCTTGGATACTTTGCTTAATTCCCAAGGTAAATCCTTGATAATCATGACCATATCGAGAAAAATCTAGGTGGAATGATAAGTCAACCTCCTTCGTGAAGAAGCTAGGGTGTTATAGAGAATTTCATTTTCTCCTTTTCTTCCTCGAGAACGTGGTTCGGAGAAATTCATCATCTAGGTTGGTTTTGAGGCCAGAAAATGGATCATTAGGTACACCTCAAAAAATCGTATCACGTACACCCGACTTTCAGCCATCAAGCCCCATGCTCGCTCGAACCGTTCCTTTGGACAGACGGTTGGTCGGCTTAAAGGGTTGGTTGTCCTTCGGTCAGCTCAAAGCCAAGGCACTCATGAACATTAGAATTAGTGACAGAATAGCCAAGTCTATCCCTAAGTTCATTTCGGTGAACACCCGATCCATCCGTATGGTTCATGGTCAGCGCATTACTAATCCATGATCAGACATCACCAATTTAAGATTCTTTTTTTATCACTAAGAATTAACTATGGAATGATACATTTTCGATCGGAAGATGATCGCATTTGGTCAAATCGGATTGTCCGTGTATCAGTGCATAACCTGGTGGAGTCACCCACGGCCAAGCGTTACAACTGGTTGGATCAACCCATGATCATCCACCCATCCAAAATCATCCCGTGACCAATCTTCATGATCAAAAGGTCATCTTATGAGCTGGTGATCCTATCCCATCGGTATGGTCGGTAGAAAATTCATGGCTAACACTTTGACTAGTTCAAGATCGGTCGATCAGTCGGTTAAATCATGACCGATTCTTGATGCCTTACTGATTGATCATATCAATCCAATGACCAATGGCCCATGGTCGATCCATTTAGTATCTTATGGCCGATCCTTATGGGGTCAAAATTGAGGATTTTACAACTCTCCCCCTCTTTAAAAGTTTTGTCCCTGAAATTTCATAATGTACCTAGGCATTCAAAATAGGTGTGGGTATTGTGCCTCATGATCTCTTCACTTTCCCAGGTAGCCTTTCCTATTCCATGGTGCTCCCATAGGACCTTAACTAAAGGAATGGCCACTGTTTCTAATTACTTGCTCATGTTAGTCCGCGATCCGCACTAGCTCCTCAATATATGACTCTTGGTCATCTTCCTCGATCTCTTTGAAGTTGAGCACATGTGCTGGATCTAGTTCATACTTTATTAACATGGACACAAGAAATACATCATGTACTTGAGCAAGTTTGGATGGCAATTCCAACAGATAGACTATATTCCCTATCCTTTCTAGGATTTCAAAGGGTCCTATGTACCGTCGACTTAACTTACCTTTCACACCATAACAAGACATATCTTTCAACGGAGACACCTTGAGGAATGCATGGTCTCCTACCTAGAATTCTAAAGGCTTTCGTCTCTTGTCTGCATAACTCTTTCGCCTACTTTGGGTGGCTCTAAGTCTTTTCCTAATTACTTGTATTGTCTTGATAGTAAGTTGCATCAACTTAGGACTGGTAAGCTTCTTGCCCTTGACCTTATCCCAACGAACTGAAGTTCTGCAAGCTTGATCATATAATGCCTCGAATGGAGGCATGCCAATACTCTGGTAGAAACTTCAGCTCGCCCTACTTCCGCTACACCACTGTGATTTCAACTTCTTCAGGATCTCCTGTCCTGGAAAACTTTGGGGGTCATAGCTTTAAGAACTGCTCAACTAGTTCTTCCATAGGGCATTCGCCATTTCTGTTTTCGTTTCCACTTGCAAAGGCAATAATAGAAGTAGAGGCTACTTGTTGTTGAGCCTATTGATCCATCAGGCTTTCAATGGTCGTAAGAGCTTGCAGGATTCCATCTAGTTAGGGGCCATCTTTCGACTTTCCTTTCGAAGCCACCTGATTTTGGGCACTCATGCTGTCTACTTATAAGACAACTATAAGAATTCTAGGAAAACCTTTCTGAATCACAATCAAAAGTTAGTAGTGATGAGCTATTATCACACAAGAAATCAATCAAGTAAACAATCACATGCGTTGAATGTTATTCCAAACTAACTAGCCCAACTTCCAGCGCACCTTATCACTATAGGTAATTAAACCCGCTCTAATATAAAAAAATAGGATGTCACAATCCCGCCCCACCATTGGCACGAGAGCAAGACTCGGCGGGTTAGCATCAATGCTCTAGGCAACATCGAACGTCCCGACAGTCTTTTATATTTTGTTAAGCACATGCGGAAGCGATCATAAACAATCCCTGTATAAACAAACATGGAAACTGGGCAAGACATATATAAGCCAAGCAAATAAAAGCAACATATTCATATATATATATATATATATATATTCACATATCGAAAGTTGTTTTTATTACATGACCATCCTAGTCCTGGGCTACTTATTTTTGTTTTCATATATAGTCGATCGAAAGGCTAAAGTAGCCTAGCTCCTATACTGAGCTGCTCCCAAAAGCAGCCCCCATACTAGGTTCATTCCCTTCTCGGACCTAGGTTCACCCATCATGTGGCATCCAAGAATTTCAACAATCCTCGAACAGGTGACTGATGTGACCAATCGATAAAAGTATTATCGAACTATCACAATGGTATAAATGACAGGCAGTCATCCATATTAGTTTATTTGTCGGATTGGCATAGTATGTTAAGCAATGGATTGATCAACCATGCAACAAGAGAAAATCTTTGGACTATGATTGATTAATATTTTATTTTTGAACCGAAAGGATGGAATTCGGTCTTTCGTAAGGAATGTGCATGCTGAAATTTAAAGAATAAAATTTTTGAGGACGTTGGACGGCACGCAAGAATTTCGATTTTATCCTTGTATATGAAACAATTTGATTATGGGGATATTAAATTAATTTGGGCTTTTATTTTAAGGACTTTGGGCCCAAACTTTCGGGCCCAAGCAAGCCCAAAGAGCCCCCAAGAATGTCGACCAAGAAAAAGGGGGGGGGATGCCACCCAACACTTGCCTTTGAATTGCCTCCACTTGTTCATTATTTGAAGCCACTTGTCCATCCATCTTCCACTTGTCCTTTCCATGAGAACACTTGTCACCTACATGCAAAAAAAAGGGGTGATTAACTATTAATCAAAGAACAAAAAGGGAGGGGGTTTCGGAATTGAAGGATGGAGAGAGAAAGGGAGTGAACTGAGCAATTGAGAGAGGGAGAGAGGGTCAAGTGAGAGATTGAAAGAGAGGGTGAGTGGGCGTACGGGCGTGAGCCGCGAGGGGGAAGAGGAAGGCCGTCTTCTGCCGTGTCCAAGCCGCCGCAGTTGAGCCAAGCCGAGACCCTCCCGAACCCCTGTTTTTGGCCAGCGGTCAAGTAGAGAGGTTTAAGGCAACTAGAAGTTCTTCAATCTATGTTTTGCTTGCTGTTTTATCTAGCTAAGAGTTGTTAGATGTGAGAAAGGTGAAATTTTAGAGCTGCATGTTGGATTTTGGATATGTAAGATGAAGCTAGATCAAGAAAGCTAGGTAAAAACAGGGCATGCATTGTGGATTTCGAATTTTGAGATGGAACAAGAATTTAAAGATCTGACCATGGAGGATTTTTGGAAGTGATAAGGCTGTGTTATAGTGTAATACACTTGTATATATTTGATTGTGGATGTTGGAGGTCGAAATTCAAGGAGTAGGAAAAACTCTCGTTAGGTTAATGGACTGTTTTGTGAAGGACGGTGTGACCCTCGGTGACTTTTTGATTTTTCTGTAATTTTCTAGCCACAATTTGACTTTGATTCCTAATGAAAGTTGGAGAGCATATATGTAGGAGTAACATATCAAAAATTTAGCATAAATGGACAATATTTGGTCGACGAAATGATTTTTATACGGAAATGTTAAATCTGGAAATTTTACAGAACGTCAATAAGGAATACCGGAATTTTTACTCTTGATACATAAGAAATTTGACATGGTGTTATTCACAAAACTTTTTCCATAAAGTCGCATTGATAACATGTTAAAATTTCACAATTTTTCGAGCTCATTTAGTATTTATTTCTAAATATTTACCATAACTATGCATGGTAAAATCGAGTTGCTCTGTTTTTGAATTTTCACAAAATGTCCCAAAAGCAAATATGTTTTGTAATGGTTATGTGATATGATGATACTGGAATTGGCATATCATGCAATATTGAGATGTGATGAGAGTCAAGAGACATTTTGTTATTGTATTGAAAAGTGTTATTTGGAAATTAAGATGTAAATTGTTGCCATTGGACCCTCGGGCCAACGATGCCCCGGGAGTTGGGATGCCCAGACGTTCGAATGAGTCGATGCCCTTTGGATGCCTGGTTGTATTATGAATACATGCCCAGATGTTTTCCCCGGGAGTGTCGGGATGCCTAGTTGTATTATGATACATGCCCGGAGGGTGAGGGGTTGTATTATGATGCATGCCCGGAGGTTAGGGGTAACCATGTCTATGGTCTCCAGTGATTCCTCATGATGCTAGGCGGGGTGCGAGATGCCCATAGGTTCGAATGAGTCGATGCCCTTTGGATGCCCGATTGTATTTTGAATACATGCCCAGAGGCTTCCGCGACGCCAGGTTGGGTGCGGAATCCCAGAAGGATGCAAACATTGGTCCTCTAGGGGATGAAACCTTTTGAATGATAAAACGGACAATTATATTATGTGTGAGTGTGGTCTGCTTATGGGACTAAATTGTATGGCATGGAATGGGACATGTCATTACAGTTTGGCCCCATGATCAGGAATTGTGTGACTGGACATGATGCATCTTATTGGTTGGAAATGCACTGGTCATTGCATTGAAGAGCTATATGGTTTGGATGCATACTCATTCATGGATTGCCTATTTTGTCTACCATACTTGAATCTGGATATAAATAGTAATGCTTGATATAGCTTGATGAATCTTTTACCGCTGAGTGGTTGTACTCACCCGTTTTGGGGACTAACATTTTAGACTAGACAAGATACCTCTACCGCCACCGCCACTAGTAGATGGACCGAGTGGTTGGATATGGCCGCGAGGAGGAGGACAGCAGAGGAAGGAACTTTTGGACGCCGACACTGATTAATGGACTTTAAGTATACGACTGTTGGAAAAGATGTCGGTCATCTTTTGAAGTATAGCCGAGTATAGAAGATTATGGCATTTTGGTGTACCGACAAATGATGTCCATCTAGTTATGTAAGTAAAAGTGTTTGACTTTAACTTATATAAAATGTTTAGTTGGTGTGCACTGTTTTCTGATTATAGGGAAGGGAGTTGTTGGATACGCTTCCGCCATATAAATTGCGCAGGGACCAACCTAAAAGATATAAACCCCCAAGATTGATAGACCTTAACGTCAAGCAAGTGAATGATAATCGAACTGTTGCGACCCTTATGGTTCGGGGGCTGTCGAGGGGTGCCACACATCACACACCTGAAATTGTAAAAACAACAAGAGTGAGTCGATGACTCAGTAAGTAGAAATCCTTAATTCTCCTATAGGATGACATCTTGCCGTCGATCGTCGGATACGAGGTCACTGCCCACTTATCGATGGCAGATCAATAGCAAGGTTCATGCCTTACCTTTCTTATGCATATGAAAGGCTCTCAACCGTCTATGTGCTTTCAAGATCAAAGACA